>DWON01002588.1:0-20167 GCA_018251015.1 Phocides pigmalion okeechobee
TGAAGAACATGTTGCTTTACGGCGGGTTGTGAGGGTGGCGGTGGTACCGCCCCGGGCGAGCTCTAACGGCTCTACCACCTGTAGGATGGATATGTTATATATAAACTTATAAATAAATTAAAAAGGTATATTTCAATCGTTTTGTTTCAGACCTACGAACTGAAAACGGATGATAACGTGCAACTGACAATGATCCAATATTACCGTCTGAATAACAGGATAATGTCGTGTGACCTCACGGCTGACGGGAACATACTGGCCATGGGACTCGACTCTGGCGACGTCGTGGTAAACTCATTATGTTCTATATAATATTCATATCTAAGATGGATTCCAACTACAATTAGAATCAATTATTGGACAATAAAGATCGTAAAACTGTAACGTTCCATCCAGACGCCACTTATTTGTGCGTTTTCAATTTTACCACGCGCTTGGACTCCGTACACATACCTGGTAAAATTTCGTATTTTAAAAATACGTACGAGACGTTCGGCTTATATATGAGTCTTCGTTCAGGAGTAGCAACGCATCTTTGATTGTCTTCAGTTCAGATGTCTATTGTATATAGAATTGGTTACATATCCATGAGTAGCAATATCTGCTCACTATCAAGTAGACTTCTTTGCTACATCCATTTCATTTAAAAAATCGTTCTTAAATCAAAGATATGTTTTCAAGATTTGAAGTTAGATATCAGCAAAGATTATGTTTGTTAGTCAACTTATTTTTTGATTAGTCATGTGCAATAACGCAAATGAACAATGAAGTATGTATAAGATTTAATATATGCTGAATCAATTCCATAGATTCTCAATCGTCCATCTTTCTTTGCCGGCTAAATTATTGACGCAAACCGGTTCTGAAATAATTACAGTTATGGAACGTACCGAACAAGCGCCAACTTCGGCTCCTGAAGCACCACAAATCCAAGGTGCAGTGGTGCTGTTTCTCGCCCGTCCCCGACAAGCTGTACCGCAGCACGGCGGCGTGCGAGCCGGGCGACGAGCAGCCGCCGCTGGTGCTCGTCACGATGGCCTCCGAGATCGTCTGGTGGGACGTCACTTATGTTATCCGGACAGCGCATAAAACGATGTGGAGGTACTTCCCGTGTTTTAATTTGGTCTCACAATAGTACGAAGATAGGTAGTTAAAAAAATTGCAAGTTCAAAATCTCTCCGAGAGTGAATATTTTGATACGGCAATTTTAGAGATACCAAGTCTCTTTGAACCACTGATATAACTTTCAGGACTACCAATAAAACAAAGATTCCTCTTTACAACTTAGTCTTAGAAGAAAAAACACCATACATAAAATAGTATTCGAGATAATCGCGAAAATACGTTATGTACGTGTTACAGTGAAAAACAAAAGTTCAATCCTTATATACTACTTAAAAAGAACCTACCTTCACAACCGACATTGGCAAATAGTTTAATTTTGTAAATACCAGGTTATTGGTATAATAATACATTTTTCTTTTTGAAGTAAATATGCAGTTCACATGATACCATACTGTAAATATATGATTTTAGAATAATATTATCGCGGAATTTGTACATTTAACTAAGTGACGTGTACAGACGGTTAAAGAGTTTTAAGTGCCGATATTTTGGCTCTTGGCCATGGCTAAGCTCACGCATTTTAAGAATGTAACCATTTCCATAAAGTTATAGCCCCCGCTTGAAATCGATAATGATGCATTGCTACTAATGAGAACTAAGATGGTCGCCTTATAAGTAAGTGAGGCAGCATTAATCATACCCACCCCGTTAACCTAATATCATTAATTTCAGAAATTGGAACGTAATAACCCCGATAGCGAGCCCGCTGACGGCGCGCAGCGAGCTGGCGTCGGTGGACAACGCGAACACGGAAACCAATTCCAATTTCTTCTTCGGGCGCAGCTTCTTCGGCGGGAAGTATTGCTGGAAGGCTAACTGGAGACACAAGAAGTGAGTGTTATATTTCAGTTTCACAAAATACAAGATAAAGCCAGAAAAATAATATAAACTAAACCCGACTAATGGAAAAAAACGCAAAATTAGATTTCCTTCATTGTCATATTTCTGATTAACGTGATGACCACAGACGTCCAGTCTCTGTGCGGCTTTACATTTCGATTCAACATAGACACTATAAGCACTATATCTTGTCTTTTTTCTATGGTCACATAAAAAAAAAGATATGGACTCTTATGACGTCATATTGTTCATTGTAATTGCGTATGAATTGTAATTCAGTTGCGTATGGTTACAGTTAAACAAATCAATAAAAAAAAGCAAATTAAAAATATGTAGAGTTTGTTTTTATATTATGATTTAATCATTACAAACTCGTTTGCACCTTAAGTTACTTTAAGAAATGTGTATTTTCCAGGAGCAAGGAATGTTCAAAACGCCAGGAGATTCTGGCATGCATCAAACTGTCCGGTATTAACGCTGAGAAGGTCTGCACAGACGACAAGTTCTCGTGCTTTGTCACAGTCGACAACGCTGGTCATATTCACATCATGAATCTATTGACTCAACCTACTACGTAGCATGATCCTACACGTATGTTGCAATGGACCACGTGGCGATAATAATCCAGTTATAGGGGGAATGGTTTCTCCTTATATCCCAATGTTGGGACATATGTGAGTGTGATATAGATATTTTAACATATTCTTTGGCCCAATTCTATGTAATTATGAACTTATTTCGCAACAAAGTATATTACCGATATATAAAATCTAATAAATAACAATGCAATTAATAGTAATATTGATATTAAATGTACGTAATTGCCTTCCGAGCTATATAAATTCTTAGATATCTTGAATATATTTTATTTTCCTCATCTTATGAACTGACTTCAAAAGGAAGGTTACGTAATTTTTTTTCCCAAAAAATCTGGATCAATATTTTCTACACTATTTTTAGTTATAAGTTAAAAGAAGTTAATTTTAGTTTAATAAAAAATATTCGACATAGAATTTGGCCATAGTATAATTAAATATGGTAAAGCATATTAACGCACACCATATTAAAACGATATCAGCGACTGATTGTTAGGTGTCAATTAACGCACATAAAATCGAATTCCTAAGTAAATTTAGCTCAAGTAATCATTGTTAGATTATGTAAGATAATTTCTTATATGTGTAAGTCGCTGTACAGAAGCGACCATTGCTGTTACAGTGCCATAGGTTTGCATTACACAAATATTTGATAAATATAACTGTAATTTGTAGATCAAGGTGTCATATATATGAAATATATACATACACATACACACGCATGTATATATAGACACATGTGTGTGTGTGTGTGTATGTATGTAAATGTAATTATACTTTCATATACTTGCCTTGAAAAAGATATGTCATTCGTAAAATTTTGAAATTCGATGAAGATATTATTCAATAATGTTTTTGCTTTATTATGTTTGTTTTAATCGCGTAATAAAATAAAAACTAGTAAACGTATATAACAAAGTGAAAATATCTGTCATATTAATTAAAAATATTGCTCATTTCGATGATTAATATGTGATTAAGAAATGTGTTTTAGTAGCCAAATTTTATTTTTAATTATGTCGATAGAGAAAATAATCCTAGTATAATGTTATAGATTATTTTTTATGTTTACAAGCTGCTTGACAGTTTAATCTCAGGTTATATTAGCTTTTTGATTTGTAATTAATATAGAAAAGATGTAAAGCGATCAAACAGTAGTTATTTTTAGTAATAATTTTATTTTTTCAAAAGACAGGTATAGTTTTTTGTTCGAACTCATCTGAAAACCGCTAATTTTGACACTCCATTAGCAATTATGGTGATTATGTCACATATAAACTATCAAACATCTTGATCGCATACGATTTTATAAACAATTGTAAGTGGGAATACAGTACTAACATGCTCTCAATGCCAATTGCGCTGAAATGAGAAAATAATATGGTATTTATTGTACACTAAAATTTTATTTTAATTTATAGGAAGTTTTTCAAAACCATGTTATATTTATTTGAAACCACAAATTACAACAATCGAAATGAGATTTGAATCTTAGAATAGAATAGCATAAAGAAAACCAAATTTTATTCACTTTTGATCTCTTGTATGTTTATATACATAATTAAATAGAATACACGGATACTGCCAATACGTAAATATACCTGTATATTATATTTAACTTGATAATTTTATTAACAACACGGTACTTTGTGCATTTCTAGTTTTACAACATATGAGATTAAATATATTGTTGTATTAAGATTTTATACAGAAATAAATATAAATTAATTTTATTAGACTTAAAATAGAATATAGACAGAACAAACTTAAAAATAAGAAATTACTTCTATTCGAATACCCACCAGTTTGTTTATATTATTTATTTAGATAAGATTTCCATATAACACTGCTTAAACATATAGTTCTCTTTGCTCTTGCATTTATAAAGTTTAGGATCCTTGTAGCAATACGCGGAAACAACGAAATTATTTAAGTCACAAATGTTCTTAGGTAAAATATACAAAGTAGACTTCATCATCAACTGGTTAGTACACTGCTGGGTTTAGGTCTCACAGGATGTTCTGTTAGGTTAATTTACAAGCTGGCTACATGCAGTTTCAGACACTGCACACACTTTTGAGAACTTATGGAGAACCCACAGCCATACAGATTTCCTCACAATGTTTATCTTCACCGTTAAACCAAGTTAGTATTCATTTCTAATACGTATAAAACATTGTACAACAACAACAATCAGAGGTGTGTCCCAGCAATTCAAGCCGTCATTTAAGGGATTTAATCTTATCTGTATGTTGTTAATGATGATGATGATGTAGGTACATTTGGGGTATAATACATTCTTCACTTTCAAGCCCAGTCTTAGTCTTTATAACTTGCTTAGAAAATATCAAATCAATGTTATTTTATTAAATTAATTTGAGGGAAAGGTTAGAGTGTACACTCACTAGAATTATCACCATTTGTTCTGTACAAAATATGGCCATGGTTAAGTTTTGTATGATGCAGTGAGTGGCGACCTTTGTTATATAGGGCCAGGTACCTTGAAACGTAATATTTATTTTTGTAAGAATTATTTTCAAAAATATTTTGTTTTAATGTAATTAACACTCATTACATAGCAAATTGTAACATCTCCTTAAACTTGTATTGGCTTTTAGAATGTAATGGAAAAAAATTCAGCATGTCTTGTTAATAAGTTGTTACTGTTAATGTCCTAAATAAAAAATAATGTTATAGTGATTAATTATTGAATGATCTGCTATTAGATCTATATGGGTTAGAACCAGTCATGCCATTTTTTAAAGAAATCGTTCGTTGAATGTGATGGTATCATAGTGGATCTCTTTATGTCAATAAGATTGAAAATGTTATAAATAATTAGTTATAAATGGTGCTATAGTTGTTAAATAAAAGTTGGAAGATGGTTAGTGTATTATGTTGTTCAATATATCATTGTACAGTAATGTGAAATATAATGTGATTTTTATGTAAAATCTGTGCTCAAAATGCATTTTCTTCTTTGTTCCTAGATTATGGCTTGTTCTTTTTATTTTATTTTTGATTGGTTCCTTGGTTATTTTCTGAAATGTTTTTCTACAATGTGTTCTGAATTTGGTTTTATTATTCTACTGGAACAATGATTTTTTAATACAATTATCTCATGAGTGTTGTAATAAAAATAAATAATATGTATTAAATTATAAATGACCAAGCATAATTATGTACTAACAAACATGTGAGGTTATTTTTTGCGGTTGCGACTTGCATGCATAATTTCTTATGTGGAATACACAACAAATTCCTAAACAAATTGTTAAGTGCTTTGAATAAGCCCTAAATATCAGTTACATACATTTTTATACGTAATAATTATTGTAAATTACCATGATATAGCTGATAAGATTTTTAAGTGTAAGAATGTTTTATCTAGATTCACTATCATTTTATACTAATGCAATAATCATTATTGAAATTATATTTTTAGATTGTTTAGATAGATATTATTTTGTGAACAATTTTTTATATTCTTGAATATAAAGATATTCCATTGAATTTACTTGTTTTTATTTTATTATCAATTTAGCATTTTTGCCCTTTTAAACACAGCCCTAACGTTCCGTATGTATGTCAAAATTGATCTACATATACATAAATATTTTGCTCCCTAATTTACTTTTAAACTTCATATTTATATTGAAAATAAGATTGCCTGAACAATATAGGAAGTAAACTATTTTACTAGCAGTCCCTTTTTTTATTGTGAAAGAGTAAGAAACGGGTATACAGGCCACCTGATGTTAAGTGGTCACTGCAGCCCATGGACCTCCACGTCAATAATCTCAAACAGAAAAGAAGTTCTATTTAAGGATGGACGCTGATGCGTTCCTACCCTTGAGGACTAAGATGGTCGCCTCCAATAATCCAGCAACCACACCTGCCCAAACGAAACACAATACGTAAAGAACATATTGCTTTACGGCGGGTTATGAGGGTGGCGGTGGTGCCGCCCCGGGCGAGCTTTAAAAGCTCTACCACCTTTTAATATTATATATTATGTTTTATATATCCTTAAATAGTCGAAAAAAATCTAAGTCATCGTCCAAATTTAAATATTTTCAGTGAGTAGATTTAGCATTGTTAAATTAAATTATAGAAAATATAAGAAAACCCTAAAATAAACTTTTTTTTTTAATTGGACCAATTGTATTGTAATTTAAATATTTTCAACTATTTTTGAACGCGTACATATGGGTTAGTATATGGTTTGCACAGAATTTATGTAAGGTATATTTCATGTTCATTATTTGAGAATCATATTTTTATAGTAGAGATCTTTTAATTTAGTAACTCTCATTAAAACAATCTTTATTTGCTAAACGTATTCATAAATAAAACAATTTTAAAATAAAGATAACGAATAGTCTAGTCGAACGTGTGTGAGTTCTTTTCAATGATAATGAAACGAATAACAACTGGTAACATTGTGGGTTCGATTTAAATCCTAACGGCTTTTAAAAAACTGTCATGTTCAAGTTTGCTAAGTTTTGTTTATTGCTGATGAACGTAAACTGATTTCTAAAATAAATGCGATTTATTAATTCTATTTGATGATAAAATCTGACAAACAACTGAAGTATACATACAGATTCTTGTGATAATTGTATGATAAAAGAGCTTGAAAGTTATGGCACAATTCAATTATCTTAACGAATTAAATAGTTTAGCCACAATGGATGGCCCCTTGACCCGAGGTCCTCCCCAGCGTTGGGCAAAGAAGTCTAACAACGAGAATTTGAATCCATCTCTAAGCTCGTCTTTCAAGAATATATCGAATATCAATCTGAGCAGTTGCAATCAATCCATGCAGAAGTTATCAATATCTGCGAATCAAAGTAATACTAGTGTTCTCTCAAGTAACAAGACACCTACTAGGAACGAAAATAAAAAAGGAAAGAAGACGCCTTCAAAAAACAAGTCTCCAGGTAAAATTAATATTTATTTTTTATAGAATACGAACAGCAAAAGCTCATCTGACGGTAAGTGGTCGCTTCGACCCTTAAACATCAACATACAACCTTAAACAGGACAGAAGTTCTGTATGAGGTTATTTCTTACCTAAAGATGTAAGTTTCTCAGACTATCCTGATTAGGTTTCCTGTTATTAACCTCAAATACTATTTAACTTTTATCTCGGTTTGACCACAGATGTACAACCATATAACCAAAGAACTGATGTAAGAGCTGCTTTACGTGTTTAGTGTAGATTAAATTTTTTATTTCTTTTATTTCCATATTTTTTAATGATGGCTTCATTTAATTCATTCCAGTTGTATTCTGTAATATCTCAAGAGTCTATGTATTGTCTACGAAGACAGTCTTTAGAAGTAGATATACTTATGAAGGTATCCCTACTTCTCAAGACTTAAATTGATTGCCTCACTTTTAACAGGCGACTGCTTCTTTGAACATAAATGCTATATGAAGCTACTATATTCTTCCATCCAAATTAACTAAGTCTTTTTAGTCAGCTTTAGAACATATCTATTAATGGAATCTAACAGGCTCTTTTATTTTCAGGACGTTCAACCACTCCGACCCCCAGCAAAGCATCGAAAACCCCAAATAAGGCTGACAGATTCATTCCTTCAAGAAGTAATTCAAATTATGACTTGTGTCATTATATGGTGAGATTACATGTAAATTTGTCATTTTTAAAGAGTTCAAGTTTATTATATTAGTTTGTCATTTTTAGACAGAAAAAGTTAATTTAGAATAAAATGTTTCAAATATTTTAAAGGATTGGAATCAGTTTCGAAGGTGGTAAAGCCGTTAGAGCTCGCCCGGGGTGGTACCACCGCCACCCTCATAACCCACCGTAAAGCAACATGTTCTTTATGTATTGTGTTTCTATTGGGGAGGTTTGGTTGCCGGACACACATTGGAGGCGACCATCTTAGTCCTCAAGAGTAGGAACGCTTCCACGTCCAGCCCTAAATAAAACTTCTGTTCTATTTGGGATTGGACGTGGTTGTCCATGGGCTGCAGTGACCACTTAACAACAGGTGGCCTGCATGCCCGTTTCTTACTCTTTCGCGATTGAAAAAAAAACTTTCTTTATCATATGATGAGCTCAGACATTAAAAATTAGCAAAATAATAGTGTCACATATTTATAAATACTTACTATAAACATGTGTCTCTTAACATGTTTATAGAATATAAGTATAAAGGAAAGATTCCTGAATTGTGTGACTTATATTTTGTTGTCAATCTTTAAAATAGTTAAGTCGTGATGATGACAAAGGGGAGGAAGTGGCAGCACAGACAGCCACGGCTGAGGCTATTGGACGAGCATTAACAGATACAGAGCCAGGAAGACTGTTACAGTATACATGTAAAGCACCAGCTGCTCCGGAGGGCTATCAAAACAGATTACGAGTGGTATACTCTCAAGTAAGTCCAACATATTGTTAAAATATGTCACTCATGTAGTAATATATTGACACATTCTCAAAAAATGTAAAGTTGTTTATAATGCTTAGCTATTTGGAACTTTATAATTTATAGGTCAGAACAAAAAACGAAACGCACACTTGTTCATAATAATGCACAGATATTTTTTGTGTTTGTCAAGTAAATTCATAGTTTTACTTTAAACATTCCATCAAAATTTGATAAAGTATGTAAAATGTAGATGTGCCAATACGTTGTGACGTAAGAGATGAACTATTAAATTAGTAATAAGATCAAAGCATTAACTGGCATTGTCTGATTTTATGGATGTACAGGATGTCAAAAACTAATTATGTGTATAATCTTTAGTAGTAAATGATAATATTAAATCCTGTTTTTGGAATAAAATCAATTGATACGTACTTGCTTTTATTCATTTAGTGTGAATCAAATTTGCCTTTTTCCTAAACTATCAAGTTTGTAGGAAATAAATTCAGACAAATATGTGATTATGTGGAAAATGTTTTATTTTTACCATGTATTGTGTATAAAAATTGTTAAATAAAACAAATAAAATAACTCATTTAGCCATGACCACAAGCCAGGCAACTGTTTCGAAATACTGCAATTATAAGGCGTTAATCATATGCCCATGATATAGCAAATTAAAAATAAAACTCATAGTCTACCTAACCAGTTTATGCTTTTAATTTAAATTTCCAGGCTAAGGTACCATCCACAGTGAAGAACACAAGCAGATACATACCTCAAGCTCCCGATAGGATATTGGATGCTCCTGACATTTTGGATGACTATTGTAAGTGATTTGGTGACTATAGTGATGTATAGATTATTTTTTATAATTGTATATGTTTAGGTCTTACATGGACATACACATAAATATTATGGAAGTTAATTGTTTTTAATTTTATAACTTTGTGCACCTAAAAATCTAATGTGACATTCATACTATTTTCATTGATACCGTTACATTGTTGATAGGTGTTGGTTGCTATTACCAATGTCAGCAAATATTACTTATATCTGAATAGGATGTAAAACTATGACTCTTTATTTGTGTAACAAATTCTGTTACAAAAAAACAACATTAATTTATTCATAACTTTTTCCAGACCTCAATTTAGTAGACTGGAGTGCTTCAAATATCTTAGCAGTAGCTCTAGGAAATTCAGTGTATTTGTGGAATGCTGGTACTGGCCAAATCGAGCAGCTCTTGACCTTGGAAGGATCGGAGACAGTCTGTTCTGTTGGCTGGGTACAAGGTGGAGGCTCTCATTTGGCCGTGGGTACCTCTTCTGCGACTGTTGAACTATGGGACTGCGAAAAGATCAAGAGATTAAGGGTATGAATGCTATTGAATATTTTGAAAAAACTTTTTTCCACATATTTATTCTGCTAGATAAGTCTGTATTCGGCCAATTGATTATTACAGCTTTTTATATTGTTTGCTGATTCGACAATATTAACACTGACTGCGGCGCGCATATATTCCATCGAGGCCGCCTTGCGGGAGGCGTTAAACTGGAACTCTTTTCGTTAGACTGGGGATGCGCCGACAATTAGCAGAAATTTTGTATTTTTTAGCATCCATGTAACATTTAAGAACACACGGACGTTATTTCCGCTCGCGCTCTGGTAACGCCGACGTAAATACATCACTTGTATTCGCCCGTAATATATACACATTGGTACGAACACGACAGGTATGTGCAAGATTCAAGCGCGTTACGCCGCGAAATACACGGCAGTTTTGAGCGCCGCAGGGAAAGTGTTGACAAGAGTTGCGAATACAAACGTGTAAAATTTGCAGATAATGGATGGACACACGGGCCGTGTGGGCTCCCTGGCGTGGAACCTGTACGTGGTGTCGAGCGGCGCGCGCGACGGCCGCATCGTGCACCATGACGTGCGGCAGCGCGACCACGCCGTCGCCACCATCGATGCGCACACGCAAGAGGTATACTAAATTCACATACTATATTTCATGATGAGGTATACATACGTAATAAATATCAAAGTTACAATGTAAAATCAGTTATTCATTTGAGCGCACTTTGATAGCTGTTAAAAGACCAACCATCCTGGGGGGCTCTCAATGAATTGATCCCCATCGACCTAGGTAATGATCATATGCTTAAACTATATAGTCCATATTTAACCTTGTATTCGTTTATTAATCCCCATATTGTAAATAAGTGGATATAAGATATATTAAAAGCATAAATAATTTGGTTTTATATGGCCATAGCTTAATAGAAAATATACTAAACAATTAATTATTATTTTAGTACTTTTAAGCTTAACATACATTATTGGCACATTTAACTATTGCTGCTATACACTTAGTTATTATAGACTTAAAATATATATTTAAAACATGTGCTGTTCATTTTGTTTAAAGTTGATTAATTTGTAGATTTGCGGCCTTAAGTGGTCTCCGGATGGGAAATATCTTGCTTCTGGTGGCAATGACAACCTGCTAAACATCTGGCCTATTGCACAAGGACAGCATTACTCGCAACCGCAATATTTGTACTCTTTCAAGTGAGTAAATTTTTAAACATATATTGTAAGTTTTTTTATTGTTGATTATAAATAATATAAGGCATTGGGTTGTTGATCTTAATGTTGTTTTGCCTATGATGGCATATTTCTTGAGCTATTAAAAATTCTATTATATTTATTAGAATTAACATATTACAATTATGTAACTATTGTTTTTTTTTTGTTTCTACTTGAATGTTGAAGAAAATTAGCCGAAATATGTCTTTGTTCTATACCAATGGTACCATAAAACCAATTGCTCTTTGTTCTGAGTAGTTTTAGGAAAGGAAGTCATTTTAAAGATCATCAGATTTTAATTAAAAAATTGCTAGTAGTGATAGTCTAATGAGTAGGATTACAGTCATTCACACTAGGCGTACGAGGTTTGGATACTAATAGCGAACCTCCGATTTTGCGTATAATAAATTAATTAATACTTGCTTTAACGATAGAGAAAATTTGAGAATACATTCTCAAAGGTGTATGAAGTCCATCGATCGGCACTTGGCCAGTGGATTATGATTTGATCTTCATAATTCAGCGGGAAGATCCTTGCCTAGCAGTGACATAGTGATGGTTTGACGATGATAATGAAGATACTTGAAAAAGCTGTCTGTAGAGTTAATATTAAGAGATTATTATTACCACAATAATTAATGCTTTAGTGTGGTAGTAATATAGTGTGTCGTGTGCAGCCAGCACCTGGCGGCGGTGAAGGGGCTGGCGTGGTGCCCGTGGAGCGCCGGCGTGCTGGCGTCGGGCGGCGGCACGGCCGACCGCACCATCCGCATCTGGAACGTCAGCACCGGCGCCAACCTACATACCGTTGATACCAAGTCACAGGTAATTGAAGGTTTTGGGCCCAAATAGCCAAAAACAACCCATATAAATCTTTGTCTTTTATTAGTCTCTAATCTAATTACCCATCTATCTGACTTTATTTATCCATACAGTTTTACTTGAAGAGTAACATTACATAGAGTTTGTGTATGTAGTATCCGTGTGTGTATATTTATTTCCTTTAAACTTTTCCATTACTTAACTTTTTCCCTACGGTATACAACACTACCGTGTATTGCGCGCCGCTATGTTCTTGCGGCTTGTACACACCTGTCGTGCAAGTATAAATCTGTATGGATTACGGGCGAAAAAAAGTAATGTGTTTACGTCGGCGTTACAAGACTGGTAGTGGACAATACGTCTGTGTATTCGTAGATTATACACAGATGCTGAAAAAAATAATATTTCAATGAATAACTTCAGTTTAGAGAAATAAGCTCCAGTTTCCGCCTCCCGCAACGCTGACCCGACCTAATATATGAGCGCCGCTGTTAAAGTGTTGATATATTGGGTGGCGGTTGCAGGTGTGCTCGATCCTGTGGAGCACGCACTACAAGGAGCTGATCTCGGGGCACGGCTACGCGCACAACCAGCTGGTGCTGTGGAAGTACCCGGTGATGTCGCGCGTGGCCGAGCTCAGCGGGCACCTGGCGCGCGTGCTGCACCTGGCGCTGTCGCCCGACGGCACCACCGTGCTCTCCGCCGGCGCCGACGAGACTCTCCGGTGAGCGTTACGCTGCCCGCCACCGTTGCTGCACTGCGCCAGACTATAGGCTTTATTTATAAAAAATACCAAACCAACATACAGACCACCTGATGTTATGTAGTTGTTGCGGCCCATGCAACCTTTTCTTTTTATTGCGAAAGAGTAATAAACGGGCATGCAGGCCACCTGGTGTTAAGTGGTCACTGCAGCTCATGAACAATCACGTCCAATCTCAAATAGAACAGAAGTTCTAAAGGACTAAGATGGTCGCCTCCAATAATGTGAATCCGGCAACCACACCTCCCCAACCGAAACACAATACATGAAGAACATGTTGCTTTACCGCGGGTTATGACGGTGGCGGTGGTGCCGCCCCGGGCGAGCTCTAACGGCTCTACCACCTTTTAAATCATATAGTAAAAGACTATATATTTTCTATTCTCTTATTAATACGCGATTGTATCATTGTCATTACGACGACGAAAAAGGATTTCCGTACAAATACGACTATATAGAATATTTTTGGCAAACTTTTGCTTTTTTTGCCATTGCATGCAATATATCATTCAGAGCAAGTTTTTAAGCTATTCGTTTCAAGGCCACACATAAATTACATCGGGAAGTTAAAGATTTTCTTAAACAAACTATTCTGCTCGGAAAGGCAGTGCAAAAAGTTGCCAAGCGCGTGTTGAACTACGCACAGTGAAGGTCTCACTAGTCAAAACTTTAAAGGGTTTATTAAAATTAAAATTAAAATATTTTTATTAGAACTATTTTTGAACGTAAATAAACTCATATCAATTGGTAAGATTTTGAAGTTTTGGAGAAAAGGTTTTAATAGAAAATAAAAACCACTCTCCATCTCTATGTTTAAAAATGTTATTTACAAATAATGCATTAACGGATCAAGTGGACCTGAACGTATTTCTTTAACATTTAAGTAATCATTCGTTTTATTACGATTTTCCTTTCCCAGAGTTTAAAAAAATATATGAAAAACTTTTTTCTGATAGATTTGTGACAAGGTCTGGTTTTTATAGCAGTAACGTATACATTTCTTAACTGATGACTTCGCTATCAAGTACTTTTACCACACAATTATTTATTTTTTCCATACGTGGCACAACTAGTTTTTGACATATGGGCTAATTTCTTCTGTTTTATTTTAACTACGAAACCTGGGAGCGACACACGCTTAGCAGCTTTTTAACTTGAAAATATCTAGGGGCGCAGGCGAAATTTTGCAAAGAAGCTAGTCTTAAAATATAACATCAAAATAATCTAATATATTCAGTAAAACGCTGTAACATATGTCTATGACGCTTCGTGTTATTAAAATAATTACGCGACATCTCGCAAACATCAAAAGCCAGTAATATACTAATGATGACTTTCTTAAAGCGAAATGGATTCTCTGACGTCAAACGTGATGAATTTGTTAGAAAAAAATACAAGTAACATTTTAAAATATTTTCTTGCATGAGTTCTGTGATGATTGTAACATAATTTTACTGCAATAAAATCGAGTATTATATATACAACAGAAATATTATTTATCACACATTTTTTTCTTTTAATATTATAAGTACCTACCAACTACTGAAAAACACAACTTGATCTTTAAGGATTCCATAGCCAAATGATTCGTCTTCATGTCCCTCTGCCCATATGTCAAAGGTTTGTTACTTGGCGCCTTTACCCATGCAGGGAAGAAGAGTGAAGTCCGACTGTCATCATGATCGACCCGCTAACCCTCCGGAAACTTTTACTTATTGCTGTCCCGCAACCATAGCATGGTCGCCTGCACCGTGAGAGCCGGCTCAACAGAACCGCATGGCAACGCGTCGCTAGTTCTGCGGGCCACTTTGCTGGAGGAACGCGATCCCCGCTGGCGAGCGGCTAATGCAGCGAAAGTTGAACACGCAGGAGAAACCACCCAGGACACTCAGGCAACAGTGGGTGAGAGATTTGTTAGTTAAGTCGAAGTGCAACCCTCGAGATAAAATCTGGACAAAGAGGGCTTACACGACGCCCACGATCCCAGCCTCACTGGGCAGGAAATTACTCCCCAATGAGGCCGGGAAATTCCCAATGATAATGAGAATACGAAATATTTCCAATTTTTAACTTTGAGGTAGATTGAGAAAAACATGTTGTATTATAACATAAAAACCCTTGTAACGAAATTTGCTTTGATTAAGATATGTGTACAGTTTTTGAGATATGGGATATTTAGATTATTTTTTTGGATGCATTCCGACAACCACTAGTCAAATTCTGTTCATTATGTTATCTAATAATTATAGTATGAATTGAAACGTGTGATATTTCCATGGCATCCTCAATATAGACAACCCTAGCTTGAGGCTATGTGTTCAGAAAATGTCTATTAAGATCGGCAAATCACTTTTATTTCTTTTTCAAACAATTTAGGTTAAATATACACGTCAACGTAGGTTGGTTGTTGTTTGGATACAAAAGTTACGGAATTAATCAAGCTGGGGATATTTTTTTGATAATAAATAACAATATCCATGTATGAAGTCGATTATTTAAAAATCCATTGAAAGAATAGTTTTATTAAAACATTATATGACAAAGCGACGCCATTCGCGACAAGCAGAGTAATATCAATATGTATATCAACACGTATATGGAGAAAAGGTGAAACAACATTATCAGGTCAGGACAGGTCCGATTTATCATATATAAGCTTTTATCGCCGAAAAAAAATCATTGATACAAGCAATTTGCCAACCGAAATTTTGCACCCTAAGATTTGCATTTGTTTCGGTAAATGCGGAAATCCTTAAGTAGTAGGAGACTAATATCAAGAAAGCAATATCAAAACTATTTGGTCCGATGAATAACAAATTTCGGATTTTTTGCGGCAAACGGATATTAGCTACAATAGTAACATAGTTATCAAATGTAAAATAAATGTTGGATACATTTTCTATATGAAATATAGTATTAAAAAGCTTCTTTTAGACCTTACATAAATACCTTATATATCAAGCAATTAAGAAATAAACAAGTATTATTTTTCCATACAACGAAAAAACAAGATTTACAATTAAAAAACCAACCCTCTTTAAAAGCTTAATACAATACACTTTTGTATTTGTACAACTTCTGTTTTAAATAACAACCTAACGAAATGTCATTCGCAACGTGACGAAGGAGTATAATTCCAAATAATCAAAAAGAAATAAATGCCAATAACAAGTTCAATTAAGCACTTCTAAAGTTTCTGTTCACCGGCTGGCCGAACAACAGGACTGAATGGTGTACGTAAACGTGCCTTTGTAACCATTTGGCGTTTATTTCATTATTGTTTCTGTAACTTTTCTTTAAGAATTTTTCTTTGGAGTTTACTTTCAACGTTTTCCTATTGTATGCGATGTTGAACTGAAAAAGGGCGAAGTTACTAGTTACATAAGTAATGTTATCAAAAATTCTTTACCTGGTAGACCAATTTCCATTACATTATTTTCTACTAGGAAGTGTGTATCTCATCATAGCGTTATAACATTTTAATTATATTCTGATGGGTTTTTTCATAAAAACATACTTTGAAATTTATAAAATCATATGCATGTAAATTTACCGAATAATTATATACCACATTATTTGATATCAATAATCCTTTTGTGCCAGAAAGCAGTTATTTCAGCGATAGTGTGTTAAGTTCTAATAATGAGATCCATTAGGAGATACGTGTGAACCGCGAATTATAAATATATTACTTGAGTCATAACCACAGACCTCACATAAAATTTTGAACCTAATTTCTCAGTTTAGCTGTTGCTGGGGTAATTTCATTTCTTTTTCTTAATATCGTTTACACTGCCATGCAGTTTCGGGTTGCTATTATCATTCCGTATAACGCAGAGTACACTCTATTTTAATATTAATTATAATATTTTAATACTAGTTATAAATTTAATATTAATTTGTAGACTATTGACACTAAAATCATTTTTTTATAGAGACACAATATTTCAAAATTTACAAAGTCTAAATATCCTAAATGAATATTACGATAAATACGTTGTTTTGACATCGGCGCTCTAGAAGCATCTCAAAATATGATCACATGGCTGGGTCGGGAGGAGGTGAAAGAGGATTATGAGATGAACGGTGTCTTAAATAGATATGAACATCGTCTTCAAAACAATCTACTCCGTACATACATATGTATATACATTATTACCTTATAAATTTTCTCATCTTGTATGAAAAATGAAATTGTATAAAATCAAAATTTTGTTAAATAATTGCACATTTTTTTATAATTTCTCAAATGTAATCAACGACTACATGCATTGGATCATACTTATTGTGTGGTTAAAAGTATGCAATAATAATAATTAACATGATGATGATTTAGTCGCAGGTCCAATTAAAACTTTATTTGAATACTTATTAGATGATTTAAGCAGCTATAAACTAGTACAACAATTTGAAGCAACGTGCGTAATCCAGGCTCCTCGCCACTATGAACAGAGACCCGGGTCTTGTAGTGAGTCATAAAAAAGTTTGCAGTAAAGTATTTAGATTATTCCGTACTAGACTGCATCCTGCGACAAGTATTGCATACAAAGTTGAACGTGATTTTTGCGGGTTATATTGACCACTTACCCATATAAACCTATTTATTTTTGCTAGGAGTAGGATATTTAAAAAAAAATGCAAATTAAATTATTCTTGAATCTCAGCATCCTGGAAGGTGTCCATATCAAACAATCTGTAACGCAGTGACGGCCACATGTTGCACACCGGATTATTAATACATTTTATGCAGGGTCTAATTTTACTACCCAATTCACCTTGAATATACCACTAGTGTCCGCCACTAAATATTTATCAAGGTTCAATAATACTAATAAAGAGGATATTAGGAATAATTTTAGTGCACTGCTTAATTTGTTATAATGAAGGATAAATACTTAATTTCAATAATATATTAATCCTAGCAATGGCAACAAAAGCGTTATAATTTAATTAATGACTGAGTGGTAAGTTTAAACAAAACATTCGTAAGTAGGTAAATTTCTCAAACTTCAATATACAATATTGGTATTTTAACAACTACACATATTTTTAAAAGGTTTTGAGAAGTAACTGCAAGTTTTAGTAATTAATAACTTAATTTATTTTAGGAGAGTCGTTCACCCAGACAGATACGAAAACTATAGGTTTAGAAATTTCACTTCCACATTAATTTTCAATGTTAGATATTTTTATGAGCACCTAGAAATAAGGGTTAATGTTTATTTTAAAGAAATATTGAACTTATTATATTTGACGTGAGCTTTATTTGGGAAACAATCGCACATAAGCCGTTTCACAACATTCCGTGTATTGCTATTGACTTTATTTATAATTTCAATAAAATCTACGTTAAAAATGTGATATCACTCACCAATCGCGTCTTCTTAAACTAAATAATACGTTCATAAACAATGATAATGATTTATAAGTAACACTGCACTAATCTAGATTTTTATAGCGTATGATGTTTGCTTACTCAAGCGAAATTCATTAGCTATCACCTCTTATTAGTAGTAGTAAATGTTACTATTCATATTTTACGGCGGCGCTCGGCATGTTATAAGTTAATATTACAATTTACGTAGGTCACGTACATTTTCTACGCGATGGGAAATTGCGGGAGATAGGGCGTGGTGTGCACTAGAGCGGACTACGTCGACTCGCCGAGTCGGCCGTCACGATCGGTAGCGGGCTGCCACTGTACGCACTCGAATCGCCGCCGGCGCAAGTGCCAAATTTAAACACATACACAATATTATTTATTACATACTACATTTCAGATAGATTGTAAAATCAAAAAGTGAACGTCGACCCGTTCGACTGAAATGTTTTTTGGCAAAACATCACAATGTTAATTTAGCACTAGATTCAAAATACTGCATTTACAATTTAAAGTCAATGTTTTTAGATGAACAATACAAACAAATGAAATTTATATCACAGATAATTTATATTTAAAATTTTGCACTTTATATGTATCGTATACAATAAAATATGTTTTATACACCTTATACACCTGTTACATAATAGATTTGATAAAAAACATATATGTTTCCTTCTATCATAATATATACATATATTTATATATATATGTATATATATATATATGTGTGTGTGTGTACGTGTGTGTGTGTGTGTGTGTGTGTGTGTGTGTATTTAGTACATTTGGTATTATTTGTAGATCTGGCACTGTTTTCACTTTTTAACAGAGATACCTACATACTATATAAGCTCACTCACTCACAAATACCTATCTATAAATGTGATATACCATCCTAAAGCAAGGCTACATATTTGAGGTTTATTGCTCCTTCTTTTTATACATCTGTAATTCTAAAATAACATCACAAATATTATAAAACTTGTACACTGCCAATTTTAAAGAATATTACAAAACACGGCAGAACTTATATTCAAGTGGAAATTATAAGTCAACTTTACCCGGTATAGGAACATAACGATGTATGACTAGAGGAAAGAAGATAGGTTTATTCATTTTCATTTTTTTAATGTGAGGAGAGCAGCAAACGAGCATGCAAACCACCTGATGTTAAGTAGTAGCAGTCCATAGACATCCACGTACAACCACAAATACGATTGAAATCCTATCTCAGCTCGAACGTAGATACGTTGCTACTTCTGAGAACTAAGATCGTCGCCTCGCTCCAAAGTGTAACCGACAACCGCACCTCTCCAACCGAAACACGAGTAATTACGACGAATCATGAGAGATAAAATTCATATGCAGTTATTATGAATTATGATTAAAGAATCACGGGAAGTAGGATTACTTCCCTCATTGCTTAGAACATTACAGGGCCACCGGCTTAATAGGATCGCCTTTTGTTGCACTGCAAATAAAAAAGGCTGCCAGGAGTTACGTGATACCTTATTTATAAATAAATGAATACTTAAGAAACTCTTCAAGGTGGTAGAGCCGTTAGAGCTCGCCCGGGGCGGCACCACCGCTACCCTCATAACCCGCCGTATAGCAACATGTTCTTCATGTATTTTGTTTCGATTGG
>DWON01002589.1:0-20164 GCA_018251015.1 Phocides pigmalion okeechobee
GATATTTACATACACTTAATGAACGTCAAGGGTAAAGTGTAAAATCAGTACATCGGCTTTGAATGCTCTGCTGGCTAAGGTAGACCGGGAGAAAAAAAGGCGTCGGAAAAAACTCACTTTTATTACATTTCCAATATAAAAAAGACACGATCTGAGGTTTGCGCGTGGTAGAAACTGTACAAATAGAGCTTTGTGCGTAGTGGTAATAGACTGACCATATCATTAATTTTGATTTTAACATCTTTACACGGTACACGATTAGATCAGTTACGTTAGTTAGCGCGGAGCTCAGAGCCGCCGTCCGCACGCACACCCTCGGTAATTAACCAGATGGACGCGTGCTATTGATTTTAAATAACAGGATGGTTTATTCTAGAAACTTTATGTAAAAATGTTTAGTGACAACAAAAAATGTGTTTAAAAACGAATTTAAAGTTGTGAATTTTGTGAAGTAATGTCAAAACTGAACATATATCAATTTCTTGTTTAGGTAAAGAGTACATACTCTATAATTAATATATAATTTTTTGAAAATACGGTATGCCGTATAGATTTTTCAAAATAAAAAATGACATTCCGAACCAAAAAGAAGACATTATCTTAAATCAATTGTAGTCAAATTTCGACCAATAGACGACCACTAGCCTATCAATAATAGTCATAGGTGGTATTAATCTTAAATCATAAGTGGTCAAATTTCGATCACTGGACGACTACTAACTACTCTGTCTATAACAGTCATGATTCATCACATGCATTCATCAAATGAGGTCAAATTTCGACCACTAGACGGCTACTAGTCTGTCTGTAATAGTTGTAGTACAGTTATAGTATTTCCTTGAATAATTTGGATACAAAATATCAGGTTCATGTGTGTACGATCTGAATTTGACACTATTTACACTGGCGCACACAATGACCGTGCTTAGCAGAAGTGTCATCATCTGAGCAAACACGAGCCCCTTGTAACGAGATATTCAGCAGTCTCGCGCAGAAAACAAACACCCTGTGAAGGGGATGACCGCCTGCACCCCTGCCACGACACACTGACCGACAGAACGATTATTTATTTATTATTATATTATATTATAGAAATATCTTGTTTTCTATTATATATTATAGAAATATATAATAGAAAACACATGGTGTGACATCAATATTGAATGTCTTAAGTCATTCCGAAAACTAGCGCTATATCTATTTTCCTTTAGGTAAATAAATTATAATCCTTCATATAAATACGCAAATCAACCAGTCGCATGGCTCGTGGCTAAACTTAACTAAAACGTATAAATTCCGCTATGATATTGCTTTAAAATCACCAACACGATCATAGCTGGTTGTGAAAGCGAGCTTGTGTTCTAGCTTCCCATCGTAGACAGCAGTGTGTGACTGACGACACCTGGCGATGACGTCACTGGGTCGGACATTACAATTATATTGAGATTAACTTCTAAACGGCAACGAGCGCTGGGCGCGACCGGAGGGAGTCAATGACTGTTAATATTGCTTTTATCTTTAATGGACTACATGCGTGATTCATTTGTAACTATTGTACATCTTTGTTATTTTATTTGATTTTTTTTTATGTGAGAAGAGTAGCAATCGAGCATGCAAACCTCCAGATGTTAAGTAGTCGCAGTCCATATTGCATCCACGTACAATCACAAACACGACCGACACGACACAAATCCTATCTGAGCTCGAACGTTGTAATTCCTGAGGACTAAGATGGTCGCGTCGCTTCGAAGTGTAGCTGGCAACCGCACCTCTCCAACCGATTCAACCAGACATCTTAAGTTTGTCTATATTCTTCACGCCAGTAGTTCATAGGTCAATACCGCCGGATACACATTACTGGAGGCGACCATCTTAGTCCTCAAGAGTAGGAACGCATCCGCATCCATCCTTAAATAGAACTTCTGTTCTATTTGCGATTGGATGTGGTTGTCCATGGGCTGCGAAAAAAAACCTGTGAAGCAAAGAAGCCTCAAACTTCAGAAGTTATCTACATTAATGTGAGTGTGCGTGTGTGCGCGCGTGTATGTGTGTGAGTATGTATATCCCTTATCAATATTTTTCCAGATTGGTACACTGTGTTCTTCAATCTGGGTTAATACCAAAATCAAAATGTTCTAATAGGGCACGCTACCCCCTTTGTTTCAACAAAGTGACATATCATTATTTACCTAGTTCTGGTTTAAAAATATATTGATTATTCTAGACTTGGCAGCCCTGTTTCAGCCCCATCTTGTTTATTTGTTAAGCTCTGTATTACCGGTTTCATTTTTAAGTCCATTTTATTGAATAAAATGGGTCGCCTTCCTTTATTTACTCTTAGTCAAACAAAGTGAAAAACCCTCTACTTTACACAATACGTATTTATTTCATTAGCCATTTTTAGAATTTGCATCATTAATTATGGATGAGGGTGCAGATTTTGCATATTCGCCATAAATTTTATCGCAAAATTTTGATGTGAAATATTTACTGGCACGCTTTGGGATTTAGATCGACTCGGCGTGACTTCAAACGGCACGATGCTCAGTTATGCCGTCATGTTTTCTACTCTTTATTTGTCTTGTATTTATATTATGTATAACCTACTTTATAGGTACGTATCGCATCGTAAGTAATTGTCTTTGTTTAAATATGTAGTTAGTAAATCGCCATTTGAAATTATTATATATATGTATATTTTTCAAAATATTTTCCTTCGAGAATCGTAACCTTTCTCATTTTTATAAGTCGGCTAACAAAAATAATGCGGTGTGTATATGTCATAGGTCTGTCTATTTTATCTTTGTCATATTTGAGCTTCCTATGTTATCTATGGTACGGATTTGTGAACTTTTTTTTTGAACGAAACACTTAATCTGTTATATTTTTAAGTATTCTATTTTGTTTCAGGTTAGGTTCGGATAGTTTGCCGAAACCTCTTAACATTAAGTTCGAGTAGTGATAGAACGATGATTACACTGGGGAGGTGCCACCGCTATCCTCATAATCCGTCGTAAACCAACTTTTGTGTTTCGGTTGGAAAGATACGATTGCCGTCTACACTTACAAGTGAGGCAACCGCCTTATTCCTTAAATATGGCAACGCAATTACTTACGATTTCATATACGACTTTTGTCATGTTTGACGTCGTACGTGGATATCCATAGATGGCAGCGACTATGATATCGAGTGGACTGCATGTTCGTAAACTATTCTTCTGCCAAGAAAAATATACACGCGTCTGTACATGTTTGACAGGTAGTAGAACTACAGGTCGACCGGTGAGGTACCACCACTGTCCTCATAATCCGCCGTAAAGCATTATTTGTGTTCCGGTTGGAGAGGTGCGGTTGCCAGCTGCACTTTGATGAGAGGCGACCATCTTAGTCCTCAGGAGTAGTAACGTGTTCACGTTCGAGCTCAGATAGAATTTTAGTCTTGTTTGTGGTTGTGCGTGGATGTCTGAGCTGCGACTACTTAACACCAGGTGGTTTGCATGCTCGTTCACTATTCTTCTCCCAAGAAAAATGTACTAAAAAATATTAGTTTCTTCGTTCACTATTCTTTTCACAAGAAAAATTTACTAAAAATATTAGTTTCTTTAGTTAACACGATCTAGCGGGATTTAAAGCGAGCAGTAAATCCCATTCAATCACAAACACCATCTCACTGTAGTTAGAACTGCCTTGTGCTCTTTGCCAAGGTTCTACAGTTTAAACAAACTCGACACTGTTTAAAGTACAGACATTGTTCCATTAATCGAACGCTTGTTTGTCGATTTGAAAGGACGTTTCCTTTAGAACATTTATTTTCTTCGCTACATGTATAACTAGCTTTTGCCCGCGGTTTTACTCGAACAGAAGCTGATCATGAAATATATCATGCACAATATACCATATATGTATATTGTACGCAACTCTATCTAAATATGTATATTTTAATAAATTGACAAATCATTGAAAGGTACGTCGTTCATTTTATCCCTTTTCATTGAAACTTTCAACCTCTATTTTACCCTTTTAGAGCTCGAATGTCCAAAAACCAATTAGCATAAATCTGAGAATTCTATGTAATTGCCAAATTAATAAGCTTCCATAGATGAAGGATAGATAAAATATGCTTTCTTGCATATAGTTACAAATGTAGAATAAATAAAAAAGTCAAATTCCATGCAATAGGTGACCTAATCGCTCAAGTACAGAATCATCTAGACAACCCCTCCTTGTAGGAAAAGAGAAGAAAAGAATGTCTCTATTCACTCCTTCAGGGATAGAGTTTCCTAAATTCTTACGCTATATTAAAAAACCTATGTTTAAAACTTCAAGATTTTAGATTTAGCGATTTTGGCTGTGCGTCGATCTTTCAGTTAGGCAATTCCCTTTCTCTTTTGCATTATATACACTTATGTAATTATTTATTTTTATTAAATCATAACACCAACTTATCAACTGAACAAAATGACCAAACTCAAAACTTTGCTAAATTGAGTTGGGTACTTGAAATACTCTTTATAACACAATCTATCGTCTATTATACATTATCAATCCATTACTGTCCCAGTTGGGAGTACCTAACCTACCTGGCCTACTTATAATCCTCCTTGAAAATACTCCTGTGTTTCAGTTGGGGAAGTATTGTCGGATGCACGTACAAGCCACTTTTGAAACTAGATTCATTGCCTTAGGAGTAGCAATGAATCTAGTTACGAATCTAGGTACAAATACGTCGTCAGTCCTTTTTGAGGTTGGTTTTTTGAGGTTGAGGTTCTTCTTCATGTATAGTGTTTCGGTTGGGGAGGTGTGGTCCTCAAGAGTAGGAACGCATCCGCTTCCATATTTAAATAGAACTTCTGTTCTATTTGAGATTGAACGATTGTCCCTGGGCTGCAGTGACCATTTAACATCAAGTGGCCTGCATGCCCGTTTCTTATTCTTTCACAATTAAAAAAAAATATCAGGTGACTGGCATGCTCGTTTGCTACATTACTTACAAAAAAATCTAGACAGTCGTGGTCACATGTAGATTATTTCTCTCTATTTAATCGAATACTGTTGGAAAGTACCTGTAATAGAGATACTTATTTGAAATTTCATATTGCGGGCAGGACCGCACGAAAGAACTAGTTAACATAATAAAATTACACGGCGCATTACTTGTCAAGATGGTCGAGCTTCGTGTGAGGGTCGGAAATCTTGACGACAAATATTTGAGGAGCCATCGAAGAGCATTGGTTCACAATTAACTTGGCACACTTTACAATTATTTAAGACTTATCTTTGTCTACGACTTTTCTTGTTCTATTAAAGAATGGTATCTATAAGAATAAGTTAAAAGAATAAATTCATAGTTTTTTTAACGAAACGTAAACAAAATAATTATATTTTTTCTTATGTTTTTAATTGTAAAATAAACAAATAAATAAATCTTTTTCCCATAGCGATAAATCGATTGTTATTACTATTTAAACTAATACCAAGAAATATCTCTCATTTTTTCAATTGATTGTTTTTCCATAGCGAAAAATCGATTGTTATGACGTTTTTTACTTTTAAACTAGCAACAATGAAATATTTCTCATCCCAAACTTGTCAACTTCATGACGTAACATAATAATCCAAGTGCCAAAAAATCGAGCAGAAAATTGCGGTCACTGGCGGGGGAATGCGGCATCGGAACGGAATTCCTTTACATTGTTTAGTATAGGCTTTAATTAGTTTTAGTCAATCCACACTTCAAACGGCAAGAAGGCTGTTTTATATCTTGGGCAGAGAATTACGATCGCTATTCAGTGGATTCAGTGGAATTCGGCCAGTGTTTGTGGATCCAAGCCACATCGGCACGAACTCCCTTTAGATTGTTTAGATTAGGATTTCATAATAATAACTTTTACGACATTACAATGTCGTAAATGTGTTGTGTTTAGGCTACTTTATTAAATACATACATCTTTTTATGTTACATATTATGAAAGTGTTACATATATCATTAGTGCATTGTGCACATCATAGATTTTAAGTCATTATTCCCAATACAGAGTAACTCAATACAATACAAGAAAAACCATGGATCAAGTACCTCGTTTTTAACTATTCACGATAACTTGAACAACCTGAGTAGACCCTTAGGGTCTTAAAACTGCCAACAACATCACGCAATACTGTTATACGAGAGTAAAACGTGTTGGGAGGATTACTCTCACCCGTTATTTATTTGTGAAAAGCAACCTACTGCTACTTTTAAAAGGGACTTTTAAGCCACATTGAGTACACCTGTCACAGACTTCGGAACGTTTAGAAAGGTATGGTTAACATTATATAGTATTAAAGGCAGTAGTGACGTAATTACTGTATTTATAAATTTAATAATATTTTTCTGCTTGGCTTTCAAACCTTTGGCCCGTGAGGTCCGCGATTCAATTTTTTTTGAAACAAGAAGTACCGCGTTTGATTGACGTCACCGATGACAAGAGGGCTGATTCATATCTCCCGCAGAGAATTAGGATTGCTATTCAACGCGGGAATGCAGCTGGCGTTCTTGGAACCGTGCCGCATTTTTTTATCGTCAGAAAAATCCGAAACGGGTACCGTCCGCCACTGGGCCGACGGAAGGTTATGTCGGACTCCAACCCATTAAAAAAATGACAGGTTTTCCACCGCTCCACTGCGGGGCGGAGGCGCGAAACCATGCCGTATGGGTTCGAATTCCCTTTAGACTGTTTAGGTTAGGCGTATATTACAATTAGTTTTAAGATTTTCATTATTGTAATTCCAATTTACGTAAAATTTGCATAGTTCTTATCACAAATTAGGACTGGTAAAGACTCCACCAGGTAGTTGTATTTCATATGTATTCTATGGTGTTCACACTGGATTACTAAGGTTCAGTGAGGTCCCTAAAGCTTAATAAAATCAATCCAAACTTCTTTTCACGCGTGAATCAAGTTTACTAATTGCGAAGTGAATTTGTAATGTACAAAAGTTAGCTCTTTTTCATCCCTTTTTCTGTAGGTAAAAGTTCTTCCAGACGAAATATGCTACGCTCTAGTTTGAAAGGTTGAAAGCGACTAACTAAGGTTAAAAACTGACTTTGAATTTTCTTTTTTGGTATATTTTGCTGTATGTAATCTGAAGTATATATAATACAAGCACTAATTTGCAATTTTCATGTGTTTGCCTGTTGATGAATAAACTCAAGAAGTACTGGACGGATTTTCTCACAATTCAACAATAAGTAGAGTGATGAAGAAGGTTTTGGTGTATAATAAGTAAAGCTTTTTGTAAATTGCGCAAGCAATTAAATAGTTAAATTCAATATAGTACGAGTAATTCGGCCGTCGCACGAGACGGATGTTTCAAATTGTTAGTTTTTGCAACTAGGTAATGACTGGATGCACGTGTGAAAGAAGAGTAATATAATTAAATATAAACTGTATTACAGTTTATATTTTACGGTTCATTAGTTTATCACAAATTCATACAAATTGTCATATAAATAATCTATCTGCAACATTTCAGGATTGAAGTTTCGGAGATATCAGCTATGCGCTGATCTCTGGGATTTAGTAAAAAATATCTTCATATATATATGAAGATCAAAATATTTTTATTCAAAGTAAATTTGGTTATGAGCGTAAAAACCTTGAATTATAAGTAATTTAATTAACTCGGAATTATGACAGAGAAAATAAAGAAAACATATAGTGCTGATTTGGAGGCTACTTTATTAATAATTATTATTTTACGAGTACATTAATTGTGGGCTCATCCGGTGGGCACATTCCGCTAAGCCAACAGTTTATATGGGATGAGTTAATACAATATATATCATGAAATTAACCAGGATGGGTTAATAGAATAATGTTTTATAACTTAATCTAAAACGGAAGAGGTATCCATAACTAGATTCTTTACAGGACTCTTTTTGATCGTCATTAAACTACCACCGACTCGTAAGGTGCTTCGTTTTGGAGAAGAGGCGGCGAAAGACACTCCAAAATACCCAAAATTAATATCGATTGTCATATCAAAATATACATGAATTGTGAGGTTAATTAACAGATTGGAACAAACCGTGTGATTTGCGTGATTCGTTAGAAGTTTAATATGTTCGACAAATAACGCTGATTTTATTTGTACATTTTTTGCTATGTGGCATAAACAAATTGCTAACGAATTTTGCGGTTTTAGATACGACTTAATTTCGCCCGCGGCGTTGCTTGTTTGTACGGGAATCGCTATTACAATAGGTATATTCCAAGTCCGTATCATCCATCCATATATCCATCCATTTATTTTTACCCTATATGTGTATTTGAAGCATAACTATAAAAGGAACCATCATATGATCTCAGGGATGAAAGTTCCAAAATTCATTTCCTAATTCTCAAATATGCTATATAAAACACATATCAACAATATTACAGGATTCTAGGTTCACAGTATTCGGCTATCCGTTTGTCTCGCAGTTATTCAGCCACCTTACCCTTTATTATATATAGATTGTTCTATATTTGTGTTAGAAGAGAATCGATCAAGCACGCAGGCCCCCTCATATTAAGTAGTCGCTGCATTCAATGGACTTACATTCAACCTCCAACAAGATTAAGTTACTTTCTGAGCTTAGATGAAGATCCATTTCCATGAATACTAAGATGGTCACTCCATATGTAAGTGACGTAACCACACTTTGACCGAAACGGAAAAGTTGCTTCAAGCTAAAAAAGAATTTCTGGTAGGAAACGCTAGATTTGTGCACAAGCAGACATCTAAAAGATTACTTTTTATTTCTGTTGTGGGTCTGGGTATTTTTGCCTTGTGTGTCATTACCACCCCTAATACCGAAATCTTAGTGTCAGAAATTTTCAAATGGTTTACTATAGGTGCATCGCGGAACTTAACCAGGATGGGTTTATATAATAATGTTTTATAACTTAATCTAAAGCGGATGGGGTATCCATAACTAGATTCTTTTCAGACCTCAAAATTAAAGTAACTTTTAAGTTTCGGCATTTACAAAGGAGTGGACCATCACAGTTCTCTAGAATAATATCATGTTCATTTGTGACGTCCGGCAGAACTTTTGTCCTATTTGAGATTGTACGTGGATGACCACAGACTGCAGAGATCATCTAACATTACTTGGCCAGCACGTTTGTTCGCCATTATAACATAAAAGTACATGAAACTTTATTTTTATTTATTATAACAAAGTTATAAGAGAAGGTTAGTAAAGAATACTTTGCTGGTACGAAATATCGTACACTTTATGTTAATAGCTGATACCCCAATATCTTCATATTGAAATTGAGGACCTTCGTATATCCCAATTCTCCAATCTCAGGACAATTCGATACAGACTCTACGTCGTAAACACAGTTGTCTGTCGAAAAGAAATATGGCCGTTTTTTCATATTTCTGTATTATTATGTTACAAGTATGTTTGTATAAAGATTTATTTACTAATTTAAAGTTTACAATACCATATAAAGTGGTACGAAAGACGGACTTAATCCTGAAAGTATTCTTTATCACTGGATATTTGTTTATAAGGAAAAGTTCTAAATTTTAGTAAATATCTGTTAGTTATATAGAGGCATATAGTATAGTATCTTTATTATATACTGGTGTGTAAAATTTACTTTTGTGATGGTAAAAGTTAAAATTGCAATGTAGTAGAACAGTTCGATAGGGGAGGTACCCTCGCTTGCTTTGGTCGGAGAGGTACAGTTGCCGGCTACACTTATAAGCGAGGTGACAATATCAGTTCTCAAAAGTAGCAACGCATCTAAGCTACAGGCAAGGTTTAGTCCTGTATGAGGTTGGATGTGGATGTCCAGGACTACAGAAACCCTTTAATATTAAATGCCTGCTTGGTTTTCAACATAAAAAAGATCAATTTAATTGCAATGTAATAAAAAATAGAAACAAAAGCTTAAAAAACACAATTAAAATTTAAATCAAATAATAATAATAACATACTAAAAGCAAAATACTGCATCTAGATTACCATCCCTATGATAAGTTCCCAGAAAGCTGGCAAGGTACCTCGATGAATAGCTCGCCAATTCTCTGATGATTTGTTCAAAAATAGATACATATAGAGTTGCGTCTCCGCTATATTTGTTTATCAATTGTAACAAATGTAGCAGAAAGTCAACTCTATAAGCAAAGACATGGGATACGACTAGTAAGTTTTATTTACAAGCCAATACGATTGGCGTCAAAGGCTGTTACGCGTGTTTTACTTCAACGAATTCCGTGGAATTTGAGTACAGGGTGGAATTCGAGTAAAGGGGTGCGACAATCGGATTTTTCCCTTATAATCAGGCACAAAGGGCATGTCAAGTCGACCCCTCATAAAAACGACAGATTGGAGCCCCCAAATCTATGTTCCAGACATTTTTCTTATTGTACACGAAACTCCTTTGTTACTTTCTAAAAGTTGTCTTATCTACTGGAGATGTCAACCGAATGAGGCAATAAAAATGTTACTTTCAATACTCTTGAGGACTAAGATGGTCGCCTCCAATAATTTGTATCCGGCAACCAAACCTCCCCAACCGAAACACAATACATGAAGAACAAGTTGCTTTACGGCGGGGTATGAGGGGGGCGGGAGGGCCGCCCCCGGCGGGGTCTAACGACTCTACCACCTTTTAAAATACACGTTATGTAGTAAAATATATAAATTCCGCTATGATATCTGTTTAGAATCGTATAATACAAACCTGTTTCTCGATGTGCTAAAAGCCGATATATTGATGCAATGCAATTGTATCTTTGATATTCATTAATTTTATTTAAATACCTTACAATTAAATAACATATTATTGAGTTAGAATAAATAGGTTATTAGAGTATGTTTTTAAAAGTTATTGAAGAACTCTCAGGTATTTAGGTGTCCACACAATGTATTTCCTCATCGTTAAATCGAGTAATAATTAATTTTTAGTACATATTATATGTATAACTTCGAAAAATTAGAGGTACTTGTACATACTACCGATTAAAATCCCAGACATCAGTGTGAGAAACCTTTACCGGTAAATTAATAATTAATAAACCGGAAATTGAAATTAACATCTGGATATTAACTTCATTTTCGTCAGTTACAATCCCGATCGGATTAAATGCAATCCGTAACTTTAGATGCGGAATAAATGGTACTTGCCATCTACATGTAAATTACAATTAATTATCTAGTTGAGCGCTAATAAATTCAAATGTTATGCACATCTACATAATTTCCTGTTGAATACAGACTTCAATCTCTTCCTGACACACTTGTAAGCAATTTTGGAGACATAACAGACAATTTAATTAACGGCATAAATGAGTCAAACATGTAGTCATCTGGTGAAGTGTTTTTGAATTTTTCATACAGTCGATGCTGTAACAAATTTTAAAAAGATTTAAAAATACAAATTAAAATCTTTTTGTTTAACTTATATTCTTTACAGAACTTTAAACAAAACAGACAATAAACAAAAAATGGGGATTTTATATATCGATAACAATAATTATAAGTATAATAATAAAAAATCTAAAAATTAGTCCCTCATTTATTACCGCTGCTGATGACAAGAGGGGTGATTCACATCCCGTGGAGATGATTTCGACTGCTATTCAGCGTAGGTATACGGGCAGCGTTCATGACACCATGTCGCATGAGCATTGACTCTTTTCATTTTACTGTGTAATCCGGGTGTCCTGTGTACCGGGTAATCACCATTAACATTTTCATTTTTGATTGCCGATATTTGTGTTTCTCTTTTCATTGTTTAGGTTAGGTTTTTATTAGTTTTAAAGTATTCCATGTACAAACTCACTTAATATTCTACTATATGTCATTGAATAACATCTGCGGGTAAGTTTGGAGGATTACAATATTTAATAGCTCTATTACATTACTAGCTTAGAGGCTTAAAGTAGTGTTTTAAAAGCTTTCCAAACTATTTGTAATCCAGAGAACAGAGAACAGAGAACTACTTAAAACTACATAAACTAAGGATTTCGAGTGCGTATGTTTACGTGTTATAATTTTTCAAATATACATATTATTACTAGCGACCCAGCCCAGCTTCGCTCGGGTAATAGAGTTTATATTTACTTCCATCCGCATTTATGCATTCATTACTTATTTGCACAAAAAAAAATGAAACATCTGTTTCGAAGGACGACTGAATTTTTATATTGAATTTAAACATTTAATTTCTAGCCCAATTAAAAAAAACCCTATTATGCACCAAAACCTTCCTCACGAATCACTTTACCTGTTGTGGAAAAGTGTGAGAAAATCCGTCCAGTATTTTTGCACAGACAGGCAGATTTTTACGAACAAACAGACAGACGCGACGGGGGACTTTGTTTTATATTATCTAGAAATTTACACAAAAAGAAAAGGTTTTAAACAAAATAATAATTTAACACTTTGACTGCGGCGCTCACATATTAGATCGGGCGGCGTTTCGGGAGGCGGCACTAAGTTAGAGCATATTTCTCTGAACTCAAGATGCGCCGACAATTCACTGAAATATTTTATTTTTTGCATCTGTGTATTCTCTACGAATACACAGATGTAATGTCCGCCTTCAGTCTTGTAGCGCCGACGTAAACGCAGCACTTTTGTTCACGCGAAATGCATACAAATTTATACTTACAACACAGGTGTGTACAAACAGTACGCGCGTTGCGCCAAATAATACACAGCACAGAACACCACAGGGAACGTTTTAAGCAAAAAAATATTTACAATTATCTATGCCAATTAAAACTCCAGTTTGTGGCATAGTGCACAGAATGCTGGCAACATTTCCTCGCTGTATGGCCCGAGTAATTATTTGGCGCGAAATAACTGCCAGTCTGGTTGCTCTAAGCGTCGATGAGTCCGTCAGACCCGTTCAAATTAATATAAAAAATGGTTCCTTTGTAATTTTAAATTAATAGTGTGGCCTTTATTGACCTTTACGAATGATGTTAAATGGTCACTACAATATATCTAAATCGAACATTAAACTAATTATATATAACATATGATTTTGTGATTGTTATTCAACATAATATTATTTCATTATTTGTTACTGTTAATCTGTTGTATCCATATACACCTATCATAGTTTTATTTTTATTTAAACACTGTATTCCAAGGTGGGCGTAAACAGAAGTGCCACTATTTATACTATTGCCTCTGTTTATGATTATATCATATGTAAAACTGTTATTGTTTAATAAAATCTTTAAATCTTTAATTTATACATTTAACTAAGTAACGAGTAAGAAGATTAATGATTTTTTTAGTTAGTTATTAGCCATGCAACTGATTCGAAATATCAGCAATTAAATATGTGTTAATTGGTAGTACCTGTTACGTAGTAAAAACTGTTTAACAGTATATGGGTAGGTATATCCTTTTAAGCATAGTAAAAACACCGGCCGAAGTAATAAGAATTTACTGGAAACTAGGAAAACGATATCCTTGGGATTTGAATAATGGTATTAGGGCACTATTTCAATTGATAACAGAAAACGGGTTAAGGGACCCCGTTTGTAGGTTATTGGCAGCGGGTTAATCTTTTTCCTGCTTCGACCTTTGGATAAAGTTGCTTTGATGATGTTTGTATTATTGTAAGTGGTTATTGACAAATTCGTACACAAGGAGACGTGACAGTTGAATGGTAACGATTATGTCACCTTCGTAGCCTTACAAGTCGTCTGTTTATTTGTTGATGTGTCTTTAATGCGAACTACTTACTGATTTAACCCACATAAAACAATGCCTGTACTTTGAGTGCCTCTGGTCTCTATTTTTTTAATCATTTTATAGATTTACTTCCAATAAAAATATATATAGATTATAATAGAGCTTACATGAATTAATGGAATGTATTGTAATATCGAATTCTAGACGAGCAAACTCCACGCCAAAAACTAGTAAATAGGGAAATAAATAAAAAATAGCATTATCGTTCGTACCTACAATGAGACTGACACATTTTTATTGATGAACTTCATCCAATGTAACTTTAACATTCATCTTAGTTGTAACAAAAGATGAATAATAAATAAGTGAGCGGCAGTAAAAGAACACCAACTTTTAATTTATATATTTTATCAAGTAACGGGTAACAGTTAACTATTTTTAATTGCCGATATTTCGAAACGGCTTAACTACGATGACTGGAGGAAATTGTTGACGTGCTTGTAGATACGTTTTAGATTGCCGTGATGTAGATAGATTTATCTACTATTCGTCTACTTCTTTTGTCCTTTTTTCGTCCCATAGCAAATTTTTGTTTCCGCATGATTCGTAAACAAAAAAATTCTGTTCTTTTCGTTTATGAATTACGTCACGTAGCAGTGTTATATTTTGCCACCTTTCGATAATAGAACTACAGTTCAAGCGTGAAAAAACCACCGGCGAAGTTCGTGCCCAGTTTTGTATAGTACTTTAACCGCGCCGCTTATATATTAAATCGAATCCGCGCTGTGGGAAGCGGCACTAAACTGGAGTTGTATTCTTTAGTCTGAAGATGTGCCGACAATTCCCTGAAATATTGTATTTTTTAGCATCCGTGGAGCATCTACGAATACAGGGACGCTTTTTTCGTCACTTTCGTTTACAGCACTTGTGTCCGCCCGTAGTCCATAAAGATACACGACAATTATATACAAACCGCAAGAGCATTGTGCCAAGGAATATACAGCAGTGTTTTGCGCTGCAGGGAAAGTGTTAAAGGATGTTATATGGACCCTACACCTCTGATCAGACATTTATTATTCCCACGATCTCCCTGATCGTATAGCGCAATATCCTATTGTGACCATTCCTGTTCCTCGTGGTCGGTCTTGGTAGACCAGCGCGGCTAACCGCCTCCATACTCCGCATAACTATCGCCACGGTGCCGGCGCTTAACCACTCGCTCAACCGTGGGCTGGTACATTGCTGATGTTTTCCGACATATAAACATATTATTTATTATATTTTTAGGGATGCTTAACATAAAAGATCTAGGAATTCCTGCCCGTGCGGCAGTGTCAAGCACTCTCTCATCGAGAGCCTGCTATATCGGGAGGGAGAATGTACTTAATATAAGCCAACCAGCCATTGATTTCTGTGTCAGTTCCCAAATACACCGTAAAAGATCACCTTACTTTTAATTTTCGTTTTTATATTTAATAAAACATCATGTTAATCTTAGATTTCGATTTCATATTTCATTATATCTACCACCATAGTTTTTTCAACTCCCGCTCTTTTTCTACTTTTTTCTTAAAACCTATCTTCTCTATGGCCAATGTTAGAAATCATCATTGTATCATATGAAAATAACAACGAAATACTTCGTTATATTTTGACGAATTACTTAAATATAATTATTTTATTAGTTATTGTAATTCGTGTCAAAATAAAATATTTAATTATGATATCGAATTAGCATAATATCAACATCTTCAATTTACAATTGTAAAGTGAAACTCGGATAAACATGTTGTCATTTTATTTTCAGTTGATACAGGGGTTTCAGAAATAAATGAAACGTTACGAATACATCCAAAAATTATGATTGTTTGAAAAATCCATAGACTTTTCGCTACGTTTGATAAAAAAAGTTATCTACCCAATTTGACCACAAGGACAAAGACAACTATATCTATAGTAGATATATATAATAACCATATCTAAATATAACTTTTCAATATTCTGCTGTACCGAATCTATTGTTTTTACTAATATGAAATCCACAACCCTGTTTTAATTGTATGTTTTTTTGCGACCTGTACAAGGTGCAACGTACACCTACTGTAGCACATTTATTGAATAGATATTATTAAAGGTCGGAGAACTATAGATCGACTGGGGATGTTCCACGGCCGCCCTTATAACCCGCCGTAAAGCATTACTTGTGGTTCGGTTGGAGAGGTGCGGTTGCCCGCTACACTTTGAAGCGAGGCGAACATCTTAGTCTTCAGGAGTAGCAACGCTTCTACGTTCGAGTTCATATAGGATTTTGGTCGTGTTTGTGGTTATACGTGGATGTCTATGGGCTGCGACTACTTAACACTAGGTAGTTTGCATGCTCGTTTGCTACTCTTCTCACATACAAAAAGATGTATTAATACACCATACATTACCATAAAATACTCGTCATTTCATTTGATAATTCTGGCACTTTCTCAAGATTAGCTATAAAATGTTATCTGCCATTAAGTCCGACTTTTGTTACACATTATTTTTGGTTAATAAAGATTAAATAAAGACATTTTGAAGGTTACAAAATTAAACAAGCGATTATGGTATGGTGATTTGATTTCCTGGTAAGAATCTCGGGTATTTCAGATTCTTCTTCCTTATCTACTTGGTATATACGTAATAGGAATTAGCAGTCACAACTTTAACAATAATAAAAAATATGACAAGTACACGTGCATTAAGCAATTCTTCTGTTTTGGTTGAAGAGATTTAGTTTTCGGCTACAATTGCAAGAGAGATGACCATTTGAGACCTTAGAAGTAGCAACGTGACTACCTTTATGGCTATCTATGACGTCACAAAGACTTCAATACTGTGTAACATAAAAAAATATTCTAACAATTTAAATAAAACCGCCAATTAGTACCTTACGTGAGCGTTTCGCCTAAGGATCGGTCGAAACGAATTCATAATACGACTAAACTTTGGTTTTAATCAACAAACCGCTTGCGAGCCACCCGCCGTAAATCTAACATCGGAAAGGGTTGTTTTATCTCTTAACATAACCCACTGATAATGGGTTATCCGAAATTGTTAGTTTAAGTAATATTTTAATCTGAATATATTTATTGTTTTTTTTTAGATTAGAAAAATATGTTGTGATTTACGCATAATTTACGTGTTAGTTGCAGTAATTAAACCTTAAGATTAATTATATTGTAAGGTCGTAACCTAAACAGTTTGAAAGGAGTCCGTGCCCTTAGGGCATGGTGCATAGAACGTTACCCGAAGTCCCGTGTTGAATAGTGTGCGAAAATAGAGAATAACGATCGCTGCTTCGATTTGCTTAACACAGCGGTACGAGATATGAAACACTTATGACCAGTAGCATCTGATTTGCATCAGTAAAAAATCTTAATTTAAGAATAAAATGACTGTCTAGAATTAATGTCAGTGTTATAAAAGTGTGGCGTGCTGATGGTGTCTACATACAACCTTAAACAAGAGCGAAGTTCTTCCTGAGGTCAAACATAAATACGTTGCTTGTTCTGAAGATTGAGATGTTTCCCTCGCTTAGAAACGTAACCTCCAACCGCACCTCTCCAACCGAAACACAAGAGTTGATTTACGGTATATTGTTGGCGACAACTGTATCCACCGTTGAACTATAGTTCTACTACCTTATAAACTGTTGATGCCTTCCTATCTTGCGTCGGTATGGATTGACAGATCTTCTCCCTTCGCCCCACTTAATGATAAATGGTCCAGAATTAGTAGCTCACTATTTTGTACCGATTTCACGTGTTCAAGAGAATTCTTTCAAACCGTTCCAGTTTGTTTCAATTCGGAATAATTCAACAAACTTTACGCAATTCTTTTTTCTGTAAATACTACCAAAAGAACGTAACTTCCATGTAATGTAGCCATTAAAGTAAATAAAGAGAATAAAAGAAAAGTTCGGAGTGTAACTGCCGGTTATAATCGAAAATAAAGTAAGAAATACTTTATCCCTCATAACTGAATATAAAATGCTACCTATCAAAGTATAGAAACAGAAATTTCTGGAAAGTTCTACGTATCTACTTGGTATATATTTACTTTTTTATCGTTCCTGTGTAATATTATGAAGAGTTGGCAAAACTATGCGGCGACCAAATTTCTTTTCTCAAATTGGATCTGAGTACCTCCATACTTTTCGTGTTTCAAAAGTTTGGCAGCTGCGTCGAGCCGTCTCCTTTTATAAATGAATAAATCTTGAATTAATTAATAAAGAGTTTTCTTCTTTGTTCCTTCTACTTTATTTTTGGTTAATAATTCATGATAATTCCTAATAATTCATTCTGTTCTTGGACAAAAGAAATGTATTTATGTTAAGGTTTTGTCGTAACAACGTTATATTCATAAAAAAATTAAAGTCACTGACTGTACAAAACAAATAAGTGCCTTTTTACACTTATATTTTAATACTAAGTTCCCATGTGTCGTGTCTTGAACACATACAAAGAGAAATACACAAACTAATTTCAAAATTTAAGTTGATTACTGCGCTTGCCCAGATTCCAACTCCGTAACATACTGTAAAGTGTTACTGTCACCCTCATTTTCCGACATACTACAGTTCTTAGTTTTTCTTGGGATTTTTGGTAGTACAGTCACCGACTACTTCTACAATACCAAGCGATCTTCGTTATCAACAGAAGTATCAGCACAATGTATACCAACTCGGGGAAGTATTTAGATCCGTTTGAGATCCATAAGGTGCCACGAATAGATTATGTAAGATGGCTTGCATACTCGTCTGTTGTTCACTGACATAAAAATAGGTATGAATAAATATGTACCTAAATTATAGAAATGTATTTATGTAACTTAGGCTTGTTTTATTTCTTACTGTTTTGAAAAACTGGGCGTGAATAGATTTAGTTAGATATTTCGTAATTTTCGTTTTTTTTTTTTAATTAAGGATGCAGCCAGTTTGGTAAGTTGTTGCAACTAGGCTTTGCAACCCCGTAAATAAAAGAAATCTCATCTTAAATCGACGAAGCATTGCTGCTCTTGAGAATTAAGATAGTTGCCGTCGACTGTTTTAAAAAAATGGCCATGAAAGGAGAACATATTTTTATTGCATGAACATACAGAATTCATAAAGTTGTATAATTTAGCTATTTTCCGGCAAAAACTGAGCGTCAATATTAAACTCGCCGCTTTCGCAAAACTACACCTGTTTGTATTCAATTTTCGTTTTCTCTCCGTGCAAAGTCAAGACTACGCGTCGTTATAGACAAACATTTTGTTTGTAAACTATGTCTTTAGTTCACTCGCGAATTTTCACATTATATTTTCCTCGTGAAGATTTTCTCCACGTGTTCCCTTAGAATATAAGAAAAAGTATGTTCAAATATATTTCGTCCAATTGAGATTTAAATGTTAAAGAAAGTTTTAGTAAAATAGTTAATTTCGGATTCGTATGGTGGGGTACCAGTTCTAACTCTTGGACATACACGTCTGATTTTTTAAAGAAACATTGCAAATTGTAAATATTTTTATGTTATTGTCTTGTTATTTTAAAGGTGGGAGAACTATAGTTCGACCGGGAAGGTACCCCCGCCCGTCTCATAATCCGCCGTAAAGCATTACTTGTGTTTCGGTTGGAGAAATGCGGTTGATGGCTACACTTTGAAACGAGGCGACCATCTTATTCCTCAGGAGTAGCAACGTATCTACGTTCGAGCTCAGATAGGATTTTAGTCATTGTTATTGTATGTGGATGTCTATGGGCTGCGACTATTTAGCATCAGGTGGCTTACATACTCGTTAGCCACTCTTCTTATATAAAAAATAAAAAGTCTATGGGTATAATATATTATAATATAATAGGTAAATAGACAAACAGATCATAGAAGCTAATACTTGGGAATGGGAGCGCTTCATATAATGCGCATTTTACGCACCCTTCAACCGTCAGAAACATTACAACTCCGCTATTCCCATATGCCGCTGACACCTGTCTAAATGTTCCCGTATTTCTGGTTGTCTGACATACATACATAACGAAAATGTGAAAGGTTTGATGACTCTAAATTAAGTCAAATGAACTGCAGGAAAGTAATTTAGAACCAAACATCAATATATATATTTACGCTATATGGTAAATATCTTTGGATCATCATCATCGGGCACGTCCCAGACTCTATGGGCGGGGGAATACGGGCCTCGAGGTATACCCTCCTTACCCGGGCGTGAACTCGGGGTTGCGCCCCGGCTTAACTATGGTAGCCTTCGCCCACTGTTAAATGGGGGGGCTCGGGCTAATCCCTCCGGCATGCTCAACTCCCACTGCGTCCGTCGTCCGCCAGCTGGTTCTGCTCGACGCCGGCGAGTGGTACAGCCCGCAGACACAGCCGCCGGGCTCGCTTCACATCGCGGGTCAGGTGACCATACTGTGGTTGCGGGGCAGCGTTAAGGAGGAGCTTC
>DWON01002590.1:0-20161 GCA_018251015.1 Phocides pigmalion okeechobee
TGGTTTTTGTACGAAGCCCACGTGTATTCTGATAAAAAAGATTTAGTTTTTTCATTATATCATCCATTGCAAAATAAAGTGAATATATTGATACCTATAAAACGCAGCACAGTTATTTATATTATAAGGGATTATCATTTTATAAAAATATGCCTCAATCCTCAAGCGTATAGCTAAAATATGGTCAAGCTTACAAAACGTAATAGTCATAGTAATAGTAATAAGTAGTCTATGTTTATGCAATAAATTAGAAATTTGTGTAAAACGTCGAATAATAGTATATGTGAATACATAATTTTGTATGTGATTGATATATACTGTATATAGAATTAATGTTATTATGAATACTTTATTAAATATAGTGATCTCAATGAAACAAACATATTTTTTATTTGGGATACGATAACCATTCATAGTATTTTTAGTTAAGATATTCAATGTTAAAATATAGTATATATTAAATAAAAAAAGAAATACCTGTTTTTGTAAGATGTGTAAATGCGATGTAAAGTGTAATAAGTTTAATAAGTTTATCCTTAGGTAAGCGGGTAATCGGATAACAAAGTAACAAAATGAATAAAGATAATTGATTAAGACAAATGAGATAAGTAAGATAAAAACACCACTTAAACCATTTTGCTGACATCCGTCGGTGAGTTTATGGGCATAGCAGGAGACAGCTCGCTTTTTCTTACGTAGATTCGACAGTTTTTTGTCCAAATATATTTGTAGTTTACCTCCTTTGCTTTTTGTTTACATAAATTCAAGAGTATTTTATTTTCTTTTGTCAGGTGTTCATTCACAAATATCCTAGTGTTTTCACCTCCCATTCCCAGATCGTTGGTATTCATGTTTCGATGTTTACGGGCACAAGCTATTATTTGATCCTTAGTAATGCGACGTCTCAATCGCGCAATAATAGGACGCGCTCGCTCTGCACTTGCTACCCGCCTTGGTTGCACTCCATGAGCAAATTCAATTTCAGAAGGGTCAATAGTAACTCCAAGATGTTGTACCACCTTCTGAGGAATATCAAATGTATTTTCACCTTTGCACTCTGGTATTCCCGTAATCTCAATATTCTGAAGTCTGACCCATTGCTGCTGTTTCAGACTTTCATCCTCAAGGGCCTTGACACGATTTACAACAGAACTTAGGCTTTCTTTGAGGGCCTCATTCTCTTGCTTAAGTACTTTTAGATCCGAAGACGTAGAACTTAGGAGTTTTCTTAGTTCCGAGATTTCTTTTTTAAAATCTTCAAATTGGCCACTTATATAAGTCACAGATTTCTGAAATTCTTCAAACTGATTATGAATTGTTTTTAGATTTTCAGATATCATCCTATCGATTGTTAATTCTAGCAATGTTTCCAGCTCTTTCCTCATCATGTTCTTCCATATTTCCTTCAGTCTATCTTCAGTGATATAGTCATCGATACGTTTGTTTCTGACTGTTACATTACTTAGGCAGTCATCCAACGCGACCTCGGTGTCAGCCACGGGTCTAGAATGATGAGATTGTTGCACGGCACGAACTGGCGTGTTGGTGTTATCCATTTTAGGTTTCCTGCTTTTGCATTCCAAACAAACCCATTTAACTTTAACTTCTTGGCTCATTCTCTTAAATCGTTTTGGAGATAGATTGGCACATATTAAATCATATTTTTGTTTGCATTCGAAACAAGTTATAACATCCTTATTTGGGATTAGTGATTTACAACCAACGCAGGTAAGTTTCTCCATATATATATAATGGTATATATTTTTAATCACATCACGTTTTCCTATCCGGGAGGGAGGGTGGGCATAGTGCATGCTTTGAAATATATACCATTATACATTGTGGGGGCGGATTGTTGCAAAGTAATTTTAATAACAACTTAATAACTAGATAATAGCTTCATATTTAAGTCATTCAGCTATACATACAGGATATTACCGAAGAATTGAATATTTTCATTCAACATTATCTGTATAAAAACGTAGAATTTAAAAACTATTCATGATAGCATATTTGAGAAGTTTCGTTTGTCGTATTTTACAATGATAGTAAAACAATTCAACTTTAAGTTTAGTTATTAAATATGACATAAATACTCGTATATTGGTTTGTTTTTATTTTTCCGTACTAAATCCAAGTTGAAATAATGGAATAATATTATTGTGTAAAGGAAACAATTAAGAGAAGAATTCTCAATTTGCCGAGGGATAAGTAATACCTACGGTAACTACGGTATTACTAATTATTATCTACAATAAAATTAATCTCGAGTGTAGTGTTTCGGTCCCGAGAGATTGAGTTACTTCCCTGGATCCAATAAAGCCTAATGTCACTATAAGAAACGTGTTAATGTTCACTATTTATCGTACCGCACCGGTGGGGTATGCTCGAGAATAATGGCCGCCCGCCACACTTTCCTAGCGAATTTTCTTCTCGATACAATGTATTGGAATAATCTGATATTCGATTACGTAAAATCAAAGAGCGTAATGGAAAAGCGGCGGAAGTAATGACACAATAATGACAGGGAAGCGTACATGACAATTGGAGAATAGGATTTCTGTATCGTATGATAAACTTTTTAAGGATTTTTCTTCTTGTTTCAGAGGTATAGAATTATTTGATTCTATTTACATAATCAGCTCCTGTTTACCTCTGAGTGGTAACAAAAAGGTATGTTACATTTTTTCTTACGGTTAGTAACATATTGTATAATTACCAGGTTATTCGTTACTTTATACGCTTGGAAATATTATCCTTCTTTTGCAGCCGGGTAAAAAGTGAAAAAAATTACTTCATTCTAATAATTATGTTTTTGAACTATATACATATGTATTATGTTAACAAAATGTTCCTCAATTTTGCTGTTCAGTTTACAAAATTTCAGTACCGTTTAATGTTTAATCTTACTTTATTCATTATATATAATATTATTTTAAATTTAAATAAAACGAATCTGAGACTACAATAATTGATAGAAATTGCGATTTACGTATTTTCAGTATTTTGTAAAATAAGCTTATTGTTTCTAAAAAGGCATTCATTCGGTACTCTGAGCCAATTAGTTTAAGTACTTGTTGTAACTGTAGAATCTTATGTTAAATCAAAAATTATTTATATTTAAGATATCATAGTGAATAACTAAAAGAAGAAATCTTTTAAAATTATCAGATCCGTCTGTCCGTAAGTCTACGTAGTCTTTACTACATAGACAGAAAAAATATGGAAGATGTGTTTAATAAAACGCTATGCTGTAATGGTGTAAAAACATAAAAAATAGGCCCAGGGATGAAAAAAACTAAGACACAAAAACATACGAGATATTATTGGGTAGCTCCTTGAAAGTAATATGTTGGGATGAGGATTTTTAATTAATTATTTATTTAACTCCACACATTGTGAGATATATGATACTAAAGCCATAAAAATTGTTTATTTGGGTATGAAATTATGAAAAAACAATTAAAATATAAAATACAAACGAACCTTCAAACGTATACAATATTGTTATTTTGTACATCTTTATTTTGTACCTATTATAAACTAATATCTAAATATTTTAAAGCAAAGTCCCCCATCGCGTCTGTCTGCCTGTCTGTTCATAATAAACTCAAGAAGTACTATATGGCTTTTCTCACAGTTTTCAACAACAGGTAGAATGTTTCCTGAGGAAAGTTTTGGTGCATAATGAATTAAGTTGTTTTTTATAAATTGGGCGAGGAATTAAATAGTTAAATTCAATATAGTAATTCCGTCGTCGTTTGAAATAGATGTATCTAATTGTTAGTTTTTGTGACTAGGTAATGACTGGATGCATGTATGATAGAAAAATAACGTAAGTAAATTTAAACTTTATTACCAGAGCGAAGCTGAGCTGGATCGCTACTATGTTACAATTCATACGACAGCGGTCATCTAATGGTGGAAGGTACTAAGTTATTGTTAAGACAAACGTATCGCCTAACTGATTAAATAGATATAAGTTCTATAAATTAAGGAGACAAATATGTCGTTAAAGTTTGATAGTTTCTCATGGTTTCTCATTAGAAGTCGGTCGGGAGCGGCTCGCAAATTCACTGAGCAGATTTCCTACCCGACTCGGTAAGGAGTTGTGTAGCTATGCCTAGAGGTACGTAAGTACATTTTTGTATTCGATCATAAAGGTTAGAACGTCATATTTGGGTGATTACCAAGATAAAAGTTTGTTAAACATTCATGTCTTTGTATATAAAATCTATACTGATAAGGGTAAATGTAATAAGGTTCTCTATAAAATACCTCGCAGTTTAATAGACTTTAGCAAATATATTGCATTGAATTATATATGTACAGGTAAAACAGGTTCTCTTTTCAGGATCCTTTATATTTATGGTCAGGAGTAGGTATGTTATATGATCGATTGAAGTTGGAGTTCAATGTTTTTTTTTATTATGACAGAGTAACAAACGGGTGTGCAGACCACCTGATGTTAAGTGGTCACTGCAGCCCATGAACAACCACATACAAACTCAAACAGGACAGAAGTTCTATTTAAGGATGGACGCAGATGCGCTGCTACTCTTGAGGACTACGATGGTCGCCTCCAATAATGTTTATCTGGCAACCAAACCTCCCCAACCGAAACACAATACATGAAGAACATGTTGCTTTACGGCGGGTTATGAGGGTGGCGATGGTACCGCCCCGGGCGAATTCTAACGTCTCTACCACCTTTCACACCTTCTTCCTTTACGCGGAATAAGTTCCAGTATCGAAAAGTAGTCATCGTTTAACTTCATGTACTTTTCATGTTACTTTGGTACTTGTAAAATATAAAAAGGTAAGCTCTGTCTTCTTAAGTCTAAGTTTAGACGATACTATCTCAGAATATCCCAAAGTGGCTCTTGAAAACTATCATACTTAATTTTTCTTAACAAAGTTAAGCCATTCACTTAAACATTAACACTAAAATAAGACCGTGCAGTTTTGGTACCTAAACTCAAGGACAAATGATTTATATTGTAAACATTTTGTAATTTTTCATGAACTTAAAATGCAAGTAAAATTTTCAATGACCAATTGCAAAATTAAGAAATAAGTTCTTAAAATCTTAAAATACGTTTTTTAGGTATCTTATGTCGTATAAAAATTACCTGATTAAGGTAGTCTCCGTCAATCGACCTGCATCAATCGATATCGTTGAAAACAGAAAATACATACATATATTATTTATACCGACGTACAAAGATAACAATTCACCCCTCAATAGGCCGCGTGGAATCTAAAGCGATCGTAATTTCGTCGGGCAATATTCCGCCTTTTCATATTTTCCTCTTGCCTTCCAACTGACGTTAGCTTCACTACGAGCGAACGAGCGAACGAGCGAACAACAAAAAATTGCACACATTACCTACGCACGTTAGAAATGTAGCTTATGTAACCCATAACATACCATACGTACAACAGTTTTAATGTATGATATGGCAAATAATTTTTAAAATTCAATAAAAATAATATTGCACATACCTAATCTAAATTGTAATTGGTATAAAGACATCCCAATATAATAGCTCGCGTTTTACCTATAACACTGTATACATATAATTTGACGAACGAATAAGTCGACGGACGAATTTAGTACAGTAAGAAGGAATAAAAAAATGATGAAGATTAGTTTTGTCGCGTGTGTAAATACGTTTTTTTTTGTAAATTCATTCAGTTTTCACGCATATCATATATTTTATTAGTTATTATTTTGCAATAGAACCAGTCACTCACGACCCGTACACAGCCGCGATTTCGTCTGTTATTTCAAGTTCCCGTATTCTCATACGGTATGTCAGTTAAGCAAATATACAAAATCATTTGACTCCTCTTCAACTACAAGGAAAGTGATACAAATATGGAAAAGGAAAATATTTCGGCGCTGTAAACTGATCATAAATAAACCTATTGAAAGTCATCTGCAAAAGTAATCTGTTTGTTATGATTTCTTGTTTGATATTATTAAAGTATTTGAGGAATTTTGCGGTAAGCGTTACCAGTTCCTGCTGTTTATAATGCTCTAAAAGTTATCAGGCATTTGAACTTACTTTTTAAAGTTGCTACTTAGTTACTTAAGTTATTATGGACGCTCTACCCTCCTGAGCAAGGTTATTCGGAACTGAAGGAATCTCTTTTTGCCTGTGTTTTTAAAAGGTTAGGATGGTAAATAGCACACTGTATTATAAATAATTTATGATATTTTTATTAATCAATAATGTTATATTACATTTTGAAGACATCTATTCTGTGAATATGACTGTATGGTAGGTGGCTTGAAAGACTGGGGGAATTTCATCCTGGTTGAGATACTTCAGATCTCTGAGGGAGTTTGGAAGATCTAGGGAGCATGTTTTGAGAGTCCAACTTTATTTAATTTCAGGCATCTTAACTTTAACCCAGTATTAGTGCAAATACTGTCTAGGTCGTGCTATTGTATACTAACAAAGTACTTGGAGAAGGAAACAGCATACATAATGCGAACATATTAGCAAGTATGGGGAACTAGCCTCTTTATTTGTGAAAATACCAAAAAAATATATTTTACATCCTTCAAATACACCGCTAACAGGATGTAGAATTCTACAGGTGGAAGCACATGTATAGCTCGACCTTGGAAGTACCACCAGCCCACTTAATTTCAGTGGTAATCAACTCTTGCTTATTACATAAGAAGCTACTATCTTAGGAGTAATAACGTTGACTTCAGGTAGGTGTAACTCCGTATTGACCGTGAGTTTAATAAGGAGTTATTTCCACATGCCCATGGGCGGCAAGGACTACTTACAGTGAGATGGACAATAAACTTGTTTACTGTTTCCGTATTATCAAAAAAGGTAGATTGCGCTCTTATTTCCTACACAAAAATATCAAAAGTAAGAAAACAACAAAATAAGACTCAAATAATTATGTATGCAGTCCAAGAAGCGAAACAGGTTTATTCTTAAATATTTAGAAAAATTCACTCAAAAGAGTACGAAGAGTATTAAATATTTAAAGTAGGTACGTCGTTTTAAAGGCTCTGTTTATACTAGTCTAGTGTGTCTACGGCTGCGTCGGTTGCCAGGGATATTTAATTGCTACCGGGGTTTTAAAGAAAAATAAAGAGGAACATTTTTAATTATTTCAACAACCAATTGCTGGTCCACGGCTGGGCACTTTCTCATGTCAGAATGCAAGGGTCGAGTCATGGTCCACCACACATGCCTAGTGCCGTTTGGTATACTTCAAATGCTTATGAGAACTATACGTAGAACTTTCATGCTTTCATTCACAAAGATTTTCTCATCCTTTAGGAATAACTCTTAATATGTGTGCCAGAGACTTGAATCTCAGACCCATTGCTTATTTTTTGCATGTATACAATATATCGGTTTTGTATTGTATGGAAAAAGATTTTTTATTAACTTGCGTTTTGTTAATCTTCGTTTCAAAGGTTACTTTATAGCGTTATAAACAGCGAAGTAAACATTAGACTCAATAGAATAATAATCGTAATAGTCATAATAATATGTAAATAATCTCTATACTTTAAAAACCGACCATATACTTTACAATAATATTTTAATAAATAAACTTTTATATTTATCTATGTTCCGCTTATTTTGACCTATTTATGACTCGATAGCCTCGGTTAACATAACGTACTCTTCCGTTTCTACGAAAACTTCCAACAAATACCTGCATATCTTGCTACGAGCAACCTCACTTTAGCAACTGTAAATTGGCTCGAATCAACCAGGCCACGTTTATACGAATTAACCACTATTCAAAGAATAGATGATGTCATCACTAGACTACAAGGAGATTACGGCAGATCAGCGGTACACGTTATACACGAATTCACGTTGCGTTTGTAGGGGCGTCATTGTAAGCCTGCGTACGGCTTACCGGGGCTTGTGGTAACCTTGCGTGGGCTTACATGTATACACAAACAAACATTCTGTTCAACGTTGTTTTCTAAGCTTACCTCTTGATACGTAGAAATGATATGTGCCTCACAGATATACGTGTCGTTTGTTTAAAATGGGAGTGAAAATGTGTTATAGTTTGAATAGCAAAAGCCTTTTGACATACAAAGGGGAACAAATTTTGCGAAGCTTTAAACATGTGTTACGGATGACAGTATTATCGGTTAATTTATATTATTTTAAATTCGGATATTTAAAAAGTTTCAAAATCAAAATCAAAATATTTCTATTCAAGCTAGATTCTTTACAGAACTCTTTTTGGAAGTCGATAACCTACCACCCACTTGGAAGGTGTTTCGTTTTGGAGAAGAGTCGGCGAAAGAAACTCCAAAACACATATCTTAGTTTCATCTTAGTTTCTTTAGCTTTCCTGTAGAAGACTCTTAATCATAGTTTTTTATCCTCCTGTGAAGGTACCCGCTAAAAGTTTGTGCAATAAGGATAAAAGCATGTTAAAGCAAGATAATCTTACTATTGTTTAATCATTTGATATTGTAAATATATTACATTTGCAGTATACTAACACTATAAGTTAATAATTATTTCAGTAGAGGACTCTATGAACGAAATCAAGTTATAATACTTTTGTGAAACTTGAAACAGTTGCAAACTCACCAACCGTGTAGTGTATCCAGTACATGCAAGCACCATACACATTCATTAGCGTCCGAGCACTCTTTAGTCCCAGGGCACTAACCATATTTGGACGGTAAGGTGTAATTCAATGAAACAGCAGTGAAGTTTCGCGCGGGGACTGCACTACAAAGCGTTTGGGCGGATTAGTGTGGTGCTGTGTTGCTCGGGAGTTGGACCCGCCGCCCTCGACGCTAATAGAGTTAGCTTTAGAGAATAACTTGCAGGGGTCTACGGACACTGCGGTCACCACTACAACAGTGTCATGAGTTTCAAATACAGTCACACAATAAACAGTTACCCGTAGACCAACGCCTGTAATCTTATGAAACAATAAATTGTAGAAAAATCTTTAACACACGCCCCTCAGTCTAAGGGCGTGAATCGTCCGTTGCTATGTCTAAACTGCTTTAGATCATTGTATTACTGATTGATTACTTTACTTTGTGGTACTTAGCGACTAGTCTTAGTAGAGCGTTAGACACGCTCGATTGTCAAATAGAATATTTCTGCCTTCTGGCAGCAATGTTGCCTGCTGGTATTTGTATTTATTAAATAAATTTGTCTGTAGGTTCTCCGAATAGATATAATGAAATCAAATTATTCATTGCAAAATGTTTTTTTTTGAGAAATTGACGATATTGTAAAATCTGTGTTGCTTTAAACATTAATATTAGATTACGATTAGACTATTAATCTAATATTAATGTTTAAAGCAACACAGATCATAGTGTAAAGTCAAAAAATTCGGAATTGCCGAGCATGGTAGAGCTTAACTTAGATCTTCTAATTGTGAGAGAATACCGGTGTGTAGTACTCGGATGAAATGGGCTGATGACGATGAAACAAAACAGAAGTCCATGAAGTAATCAACTCACAGTTGTCCCTCAGATTTATCCAGTCTGCGACATTGTTCGGACGTGAGGCCGTTGTCTCTACTGACAGTGATAAGATATCGCTGGTCTTATGGTACATATTAAAATGCCATAAAGACCACTTGGCCACCAATTTTCAGGTAAACCGTATAGCCGTTTGCAAACTTGATTTTTACGACAAATCTAACCATATTCCTTTTAATTTAAATCATAGCAAACAAGTTGTCTATCTAATTAAGCCGATTCCTTTCAATCATAACATGACAACACCTTGATTGGCAATAACCGTATCTCCTACTGATCATAGCTCACTTCTAAGAACTGATTGGCAAATGGACGGCTATCACTCTAATGAGGTCTTCCATTAGACATGCACTCATGGTATACATGAAAAATATAACGTACACGTATGCCAACAATCAAGATTGTTAATAAATATTTATAATTGACACGTATTATACAAATGTCACGGTTAAAACAAAATAAATTTGCGCAAATGTTGTATTGAAAAGAAAATTATTTCAGTTGTGAAAGGAGTGAGTATCGCTATTGTATATTAAAATAAATATAAGAGGTATTTATTGGTGATTAAACTAATTAATGTTGAAGGGGGAAGCGGTTGTTATTTACAGCTGTTATTGTTCGGTCGAGGATAATGGGGCGTAATGGCAAACTTTGAGCTGAGCTCAGATTTGAGACGAGCTAATGTTCTTAAATCTGAACGGGTAGCGGTCTCCGGACAAATATTTTGCCACTTCGGTACGTTACCTGACCGGGGAAAGTGGCCGTGGGCGCGCCGCGGGGAGACAAAGTAAATATGTCCCCATTTCCCGGGTCGTCCCCACATTTTATCGGGGAGCGATCGGCGCTCGGGTCGGGAAATGAATTTAAAACGTGTTTGCGGGTAATCTGTTATCGGTCCCTTGTCTCTTGCTTGAATATAGACGTTCGGACCGGCCCTATGTCTCCGCCGTGATTTTGGGACTTATGTGCTAAAATGTTTGAACACCAAAGTTATAAGTGGGATCACGATAATTTCAGCGATTTTAGAGGATCAATGTTTACTCCCTATACTTACTACATTGCTTTGTAAATTTATCGATAAAAGCATTTTAACGTTTTACGTACGAATAATTTGCGAATGATACGAATTTCGAAATTGGTAGCTCATATCACGGATTTGCTAAATTACCTGGCGCGAGTAGGGTAACATTGTCAAGTGTCATAAAGGAATGTAAAACGGGTGTAATAAAGGATACACGTATAAGAATTCAATGCTAGATGGAAGCAGACTCTAATACGAATAACATTGGGTTAATTATTTCGTCACAAAAGCTTTCGTAAGCCACTGTAATAGCGCTTCAGCAGTGCTCGGGGGAGCCATAAAAGCTACATAATACGTGGCGACGTAGAACTCTTATTATTTTAGTATCTGCGAAACGGTCGCGGAAAACATCTCGTAAAATAAAACCTGTCGCTGTGAGATGCAAGTCCCATTCTCCGAGGCGCCGTTCATCCGAGGCGAGCTCTCAAAATCCACCTGGATTCCGTGTGGACACCGGTTAGGATCGAACGCAGCGAGCTAGGTGGATTTCTATGGAAAATACAGACTTTATGGTAGCCGAGGGATAAGTTTCCATTTTAAATTGAGGCGAAACTCTGAAATGTTTCCTTGTCTCCCGGCGGAGCATGCTCGAGTATAAATAAAAATGCACGTCAGGTATGCGCACGGAAATATTTACACAAACCGAAAACTTACAAGTGGTTTGATAAATAAATTCGATGAGGAACTTTATGACTTTGAATACAACGTAAGTTGATGTTACGTTATGCCTACCGTCGATATGAGCCTCTCGCGCATAATATACGTAATCAAAAAGAATGAAAAGTGGAATAAAAGCGGAAGCTTTCGAGAGTAGTGTGAATCAGGTGCTGAATGGGTTTTAAAAAATGAAAGATTTTTTTGGCGAAAACGCGAATAAGTCCCGGAAGCGCCCATTTACATAGCCGATGTCGGCGCGATGGTGCGTGGCGACTTCAAATGGGAATTATAATACCAAATTGAATACAAAACTTTCCTTTCAGTGCCGAGTAATGGAGGAGTCTATGCACCGGAACAATCGAAAAGACAAATAGAATAAGAGAGGAGACGAGACACTGGCTCTGTTGAAATAATAAGTGCCTGACGCCTTTTTGGACGTTCTCGCCGCGTTTTTTTGTAACGATAAATTTTTACGCTTTGATCTTTCCAATTCAAATAGGCTTTTTTCTCGTTGAATCAGAAGTTATAGGAATATTTCAAAAGCTTTAAGTGAGGCGACGGAGCGGATTTTCCTTCCCACCGGCTATATCATTCTGATTGAAATGCAAATGAAATGGTGTCCGTTCGGAACGTATTTATTCTAACTTCTTAGTTAATCTCTAAAATTATTAGGAAGACATCATATCAATATTTATATTTCGATCCCACGGTAATGCTTCTTTTACAGTTTCCAAGCGATTAACGAAGCCGCAAATTTGAATATTTAAGCAGCGACAGCGATAATAATGGAGTTACGGATAAAGTCTCCTTAGCTAATTACCGTTTAATGTATAAGCAGTTTTATTGAACCGGTTTTTACTGTTTTTAAATACTTTTGATGTAAAATATCTATTTGTTCGCTTTGGCGGTAAGACCGATACGACCTGTACGACCCATACGGTAAGACCGATATAGACCGATATAGGAGTACATTGAATTACTTACCTATCCACTACGGCTCTCTATTGTTTTTTTCAAATACATAAAAAAATATTCATAAAAAAATGTGCATAAGTAAATATCTTAATTTTATTGACTAAGCCTTCTATTAATTTTATTTCGTATTTATTTTGCCTTTTAATCATAATTTATTTCAATAACCGCAGATGCTATATTTCAATTTCACATTTGTCAAGCATCCACTGACGACAATCTTTTATAATTGACATAAACTGTAGTATGATGTATGTGATAGTTCCAATTCACTGCTCTAAGTGAACGCTATTCGTGCGAATGGCAGAGAAGCATGTACAAGCGTATACAGTTTTCGTGTGGATCGCTGTTTCAGTCAGAACCTCAAATCCAACGAAACAAGCTGCGACAAAAACATTTGCCTATGCCGTTAGTGAATTGTTCTCCCGCTCGTGACTGGGTAATTTCCATACATTTGAAGTTCTATCGCCTGCGGGACGTTCGTTCTTTTGTTGATAAATGTTTGACGGGAACTCCGGGGACGCCATTAAAAGTTTTTTCGTGAATAATTCCAGTTTACATACGCAAATGTTTACTCGTGAGTTTGCCCGCGCTCACCTATTCGGTGATTTCTTTTCATAGAGTCACTTGTTCAAAGGACAACAAATTTCTTATGAATTGAGACATTCAGTGGGTAATTGGAAAACTTTTCACTATTTTTCCCAGTACCTGTTGTTTGTACATGAAGATTAGATAAAACCGTAAAAATGGGCCTGTCGAAATCCAGACCTCTTAGTCACTTAGTCCTTTACATTGAAAGGGTAAACCATACAACACAACCATAGCCGGGAGACGCTACAAGTCAAAAAGGAGAGCCAGTTTTGCGGAAACGCCTGAAAACTTACTGATAGCATACTTCATCGGCTGGGTGCGAGTCCGACCGATGAATGGCAGATGTATGTCGACTGATGCACTATGATCTCTTTCAAGAGTGGAAAAAAGGAAGGTTTTATTTTATAAATATCACAGATATATATATATATATATATATAGTAGCATCTATACTACAGCTGACGGTGTTTACTCATCGTTTGAATCCCCAAATGGGTATCAGAGTCAGACGAGTTTTCTAATCGTAGTTACGAAAATCCAGTTAGGGGTAGATGTAACCTTTGCACTTTAAACTATATTGCACTTCTCGGTACCAATATCTCACCACAGCTGGAAGAGACTTAGAACATATTCAATCACACTAATTCCATGCGAATTGATGGACATGTAGGCTAGTGACCAATCTGTCTGTAGAATATCATCACACCCTATATGATCTTCGGGGCTTACCGACTAAAATTTATTGACCACAACAAGGTAAAGACGCTAATGGTCATCCATCCTGCTCCCGGCTATACCAGACAGACGATCCTAAACTTTCTCCATCGTATACGGTCAACACTAATCACGAGGCGATAATCAATGGGCGTTAGCGATCCCTTTATCCAGGGGCAAAATCATAGAAATTTATAAATTGCTGGTATTAAATAAAATACTAAGCTTTTGAAGACGCGTTGTTCTTAAGACTAATGCTATTCGGTTATTTTCTTATATAGTTTCCAGTGTAACAAGTGCCAAGTTCGCAGACTTGAGTTAGCGAAGCAAAGTTATTCGATCAGATTGTCTACGAGCAGCGCGAAGTCGCGAAAGCTAGATTGTACGGATAAACGCGCGCCCTATACTGTAAATTGAGCTTATCATACGATTATTTTTGTACTATATACTTTTTTCTGTTTCAATTTTTATTGGCTTTAGCTCTTTAACTGCAATAGAAGGAAAACACGATACTTCAACTATGTGAAAAGAGTAGTGAAACCATTATGTGGTCCATCTGATATATAACAGACCCTGCAGCTTATGGACATCTACAGACAACCTTAAACCAGGTTGAAGTCCTCTTTGGGATCGTAAGTAAATGTGTTGCTACTGCTGAGGAATAAGATAATCCTTAGATACCTTGCTTGTAAGTGTAGTCGGCAACTGTCAACCGTCAACGGGATAAACCTTTATGACTAACATTCAATATTGATGTAATCAAATATTTACGCATGCATAATATTAACTTAATTGGCGGAAAAAATAGTTTGTTGTTAATTGTATTTCTTAACAACTTGATTTAACTTTGAACATGGATTTAAAAACGTTAATTGCTATTTCGTTACAAAAGCGTATTTTTTAAATTTTAACTACGTTATTACCTTCATTTTCACATTTATTTTTAATATTTCACCGCCATATTCCATAAGCTGCGATTCCTAGCAAAGCATTTAATCCTCGCGCTCGATATTAGAGTTATATTAACCGGGATTAGTTGGTACTGCAAACAAATGACCGCTGTTTTAGCGGTGACTGAATACAATATTTATCTGCAATAAAAGGAAATGAATAATAATTAGCAATCTCAAGGAACGGTTAAACATTTGTAATACCTTTAGCTACAATTGCTTTAATTTTCGAAATCCTGTTATATCTTGCAAGTAATGCTTGAGTTGAAAGTAATATTTGGCAACAATTTCCTTAGCAAGTTGTGCGTTTATTATACAAAGGTATGGTACCCACACCTGTGCTGGTCGAATAGTGAGCGTGATATTATAGAGCAAAACTTATCTTCACATAAACACCGAAGGACATTAGTACGAACTACAACCAGTTTTAATGAGTTTCGACTACCATTTAAAATCACAATAGGGTACGAAATTATGTTTAACAGCTTTCAACATATTACTTGGAGTTGTTAAGTACCTACTACTATAAATATGAAGGATCAGTATGGCAGGATTATTTTACGTTAATGAAATTAATAACGGCGAAGGGTTATTGCATTTAAGCGGGAATTTTGTTTCATAAATACATACATAGATAAAGTATAATTGAGTTTGTTATTAATTTTAACAAAGATTAATAATTTAATATGTAATTTAACCTTTCCACTCGTGTTTCTACGGTTTAAATGTTTATAATCAGTGCTTTATGTGTACAATGGAATATAATCCTTAGAATAAGTCTAACAATAACAATAAAACGTTTAAATATACTGCCAACAACTACGAAGGCAATACATAGAATTTACGAGGGATAAACCCGAGACGATATCGCGACAAGTGTCTCATAAGGCACAAATCGAGAATGACCACATCAAGTTCTTTACGACAAATAATGTGCCGCGAACAAATAGAGTTATAGCCGAAACACTTTTCCCTTGTTTGGACCGAAAATGGGGTACGAAAAGGATAAGAGAAAGAACTAGCGCTCGGGAAGACAGCTTGATCCTACACGGCCGAAAAAGCCCAGCAACAAGTATATTGTTTACGTTACAAAGTAAACTTTATACTTGCTACGTAAGATTTATTTTTGCTGAAACGAAACGTGCAACGAAAAGAATTCGCAAGAGTTTAAACATATGGAATGATAGAGAAAGGCGAAACGCAGACGTCAGACATACGTTGCTGGTTTGTAACTTCGAATTGAATATATTGTACTAAAGACTTACTTGTTTTCACTGCGTGGATCCCAGTTATGGAATTTGAGACCTTCTTTACAATTATGTTTTTTTATGGCAGCGATTTATGTAAATTTTGTAAATGATAATAAAGCACTTCTGTATAAACAAGTAAATATTACATATACAAGTGTTACATATACAACAAATTACAAGTGGTCAACTTGTACGATTCGTCCAGGAACATGTTACTATCACACAAATTTCTAGAGTGATTTATGAATTTCGGTAGAAATGTTAGGTCACTAGCTCATTTAAAAATAAGAAGAAGTAGTAATGTATATGTGGGACTCTTGTTCTATTATGGAGCTGGCATGGGCATGGCATGGGATGGGCTATAGTGACCTTGTACCATCTGCCGGACTGAATGCTCCATCTTTATAAATATTATAAAACAAAGTCTTCCGTCGCGTTTGTCATTCTGTCTGTTCGCGATAAACTAAAAAAGTAGTGGGCGATTTTTCTCACAGTTTTCTACAACAGGTAGATGATTCTTGAGGAAGGTTTGATGCATGATAAGTTGAGTTTTTTTGTAAATTGGGCGAGAAATTATTTCATATTGCGAAAATGTATAAAATAAGTTGCGGGCTATTTTGGCATCATACTAGGTACGACTACTGACTGGTGCGGGACCATGATATTCTAAAATAAGTTAAAAAAGATGAAATAATAGAATAAGAAATAATAATAGTGAATTCCGCGTGAAACATAAACATGTAGCAATAAGTGTACACAATCACGTCTCGGAAAACGAGTTTCGGGACGCCTGCGAGCTGAGTGGGTTAAATGGACCGTGGACAGGGCGAGGCCCATTGCACTTGTTGCAATTTCTCTCCACTCCACAATTTAATTGTGCCGAGTGCGCCCTTACACTCGCTATAGACGAATGGCGTTAATTTCACTCGGGGAGGTTACTTCCATTACACTAATTGCGAACTACGTTTCGTCTAAGCATCTCAGAAGTTCGGCCAGCGGCGACGACTCCTTGAGCAAACTCGAGAAAATTCACAGAAACCAACTACCAAAGAGCATGGAAAGCAACGGGGACACTTTGCTAATATTCCTAATTAAGCTTTTAATGTAATTGAAAGAGTGAAGACACATCGTACTTGGAACTAGTCCGCGTAGCAGATTCTTGCCTTCGTTCACGTTCGCCGTCAAAAATACTTTTAGATAAATTACTTAGCATGAGTTCGGCGCGCATACAAATCGACTAGAGATTCACCATATTTTACCTCACGGAAGACCCACTCGATTTACACACACCTTTAATAGATGGGGGAAGACAAAAGCGCCCAGCGGCGAACGAGCGCTCCCGTCTTGGCGAAAATTAAGTCATTTCCGTTATAGGGCATCGTGTTCGATCTTTATTAGTAATAGAGTCACGTCACGAAAAGAATATCCGATGTACAATTAAAGGTGAAACGATTTTGAGTAGCAAGCGGGAAGCAGGCCGGTATTGTCGTCTGTCGCGGAGGGAAATAATTGGAGAGCAGAGGCACCTGTGCTCGATAATGCGACGCCCCGTCTGGCCGAAAGGGCGAGGAATCAATTAGGCCGTTGCCGAATTGCGTAACGACTCTAGTTACGAGCGGTGCGAGTGGGTCCGCAGCTGCTTTTTCCTCATCCAACCTCTTGTTATTGCGCAATCGACATCCGACGCCTCAGATTAAGACATTACGTATTCATAGATCCTTTTCCCCATAGTTTTATTTAACGAGTACGATAAACATAAAATTTTTATCAATCAATCACCTGTCATATTTCGATAATGTTACAAGAGTAGACTAAACGGTGCGGGATTATTAAATTTAATTAATAAACTACTCTGTGCCGGGATAATTATAATATCTACTAGGCGTTTACTGGAATAATTAGTGTTATATGAGCTTTTAATAGCGATTACTATAACGACATCAATCACAACTCCCATAAATCTTTTCCCGACAAAAATGTAGGAAAAATAAATATGCATGATTTTCCTCATAGACAATATCCTCTTTAAAAGGCAATTTGTCATTTAAAGGTAAACTTCGGAGACATTTTATTCCGGGTCCGACTGAATGAGAAGCGGTGAAATTACAAAAAGTGTACAACCGCATTTAATCCGATGAAGCGCGGCTTACACCGACGACTCGCTGAACGCCATGTGATTAAGATAAAACGGATCAGTTGATATTATTTGTAAACCTCGTTAAATTTCTTGTTTCTCTTTTATATCGACTCCGGTTAACAATGGCTATGGAAATAAATGGGAAAATATTGGCGCAATTTTATTAGCGAAATGTTTTGTATTTGCCGGTTTATCATGAAATAGCTCCAAGGTGGAATCTCTATTCCATATATTTTTTGATACGCCTATTATGGTTATTATAACTGATGTTTGGGTTTTTCGTTAATTAAAATAAACAGATTGTTTGTAACATAATATTGAAATTTATCTTGTTATAATCCTTGTAAATTTAAATTTATATTGTATGGTACCATGTAGTTGTTTTAATTGATAGTGCAAAGTTAAAAGTTAGAGAGATGATGTTATGAAGTTGTAAATAACAAGAGTTATTATCAACATAGACATCGTGGTCAAGTCATTGCTCTGAATTTGTGACCATAGTCTCTCACAACGATTTTTTTTGGATCTTTTGAGTGGAGGTCATATTCAACACTTTTACTGACCCTGCAGGTCTACTCAAATAAATGAGCATGTCTGAAGATATGAAGTTATGTATGATATTGACGATCCCGCTGACTAACTTCGGGACTTCTACCTCGAAATCTTGGTACAATGAAAATAGGCGTACTCGCGATGAAATTACAACAATTTATAATTTGCGCAAATAGAGGTATCGAATCATCAAACTAGGAATTTTAGAATAAGGAATTCATAACCCCGAGCTATGTGACGGAAGGGTCCACGTGCACTGAAGGGTGCCGAAGATCCCGACTAACACCGTTGTAATTGAAAATATATTCTATTTAAAAAGGTCATACATAACATATGATATCAAAATGTTAAAAAAAATAGTACTCCTATTCAGTTTTTCGGAAATTTTGGCTAGGAAATTTAAAAGCGAGAAGCGGACAATTTTAATGCCTTTTCAAGCAAATGTCTTGTAAACTATACATCTAATTAAAACTGAGTAACTTTGTTATAAATAAGTACCTACCGAATGAAATCCTATACGCCTAGGAAAAGAAGACGATGTTACAAAGATGAACTCGTAACTCTAAAAAAACCTGACCTATGCTAATTAGTTAGGATGTTCAATCTTCATCAAAACAAGCACTGTGGAACTGTTCGGCACACCTTGTGCCGGCCGTGGGTCCGTGTGTGAATTATTTAGAGGCGGTCCATGGGCGAGTGGGTCGCAATTAATGAAGTGATCCCGGTCGTTTGTCAACGGGGGGCTGCGGGGGAGGACCCGCGCCAACGGCGATCCGTTACCGAAATGTGGCAGCTGCAACAAGCCCGCCGATATTTCTTAATTTTCATTTATTGATAACGGTGAATTATTGCAAGGGTAACAGGGCTGCGAATGTTAAATTGAATATTTCAGGTAATAATTTAAGGGGGCGGGTTTTATTTGGATGGCTGACTGATCTTTATCCGGTTGTTAAAACGGAATATTTATAAAAAAAACCGGTTTACGTGTATTCGTAATGCTCCTTTTCCTAAACGGGTTGACTTATATTGATGTTTTTACAAGCTTATTATCACTAGGATTCTTAGCTAGAAGTGAAGCCGGTGGATGGCGCTGTTACCGAGAATACCTTCTTTTTTCGGGTATCCTGGTATAATAAAACGTATACATAAATATTAATCAAGCTTAAACGAGTTCATAAATTAACACGATAAAAGTTTTTGAACAAGTTATTTATACTATTCTTGGGGTTTAATTTATGTATTTTATTACATAAAATTCTTAACTATTTTCATGCGGATCATACATATTTACAGATATTAACAGTTCAAGAGGGGAGGTACCACTGCTACATAATTTTTAGCGCGATGCAATGGTTGCATTTCAACGGAAAGTTGCGATTGCCATCTCACTATATAAAAGGCATGATCTAGAGTAGCAATGCATCTGTGATTTATTTCAGACGGAACTCTTGGTCTATGTAATTTCAGACGAATAACAGTAACAATTTAGCATAAGGTGGAAAATAATTATCATAAAAATGCAAATGTAATTAAAAAATATACATTTTCTTTTCGTGCCCATTTCTAATTAAATCATATAATAATATTATATTAAGTACAATAAACGAACATAAAACTACTAATGCATCGAAATCCTTTAGCAAACAAGACAAGAGTATAATGGCGTATCCACACATGCCGCCGGCTTATGCCGCCGAGTATGCCGCCGGCTTACAGACTGCTTTGCCGTTGAAT
>DWON01002591.1:0-20161 GCA_018251015.1 Phocides pigmalion okeechobee
ACAAATATATATATATATATATAACAAACGCAATTATTAAATGTTTGTCTAATTTGAACCAACTTTGTCTAGACATTCAATGGCAGATAGTTGACGTAATAAGGAGTAACTCGGGCTATTTTTTATTTATGTAACACGAATGAAGTCGCGGTCAGAGCTAGTAACTCGAAACACATCGTTTGACATGTTTCACGTTGGCAGTAAAACACGGAAACAATCATTAAACTCAAACAACTTCGTATTATGTGTTTATTGTTGCAAAACTCGTTATTTTGATTTACCACCATAATAGAGTGTTGCAAACATTTTTGCCACTTCCGCAAATATCGGGGGTATGGTCTGTAATGTTGGAAGTATTTTGCCTTTGTTTATTTTTATGCCGCGTCCTTTTACGTTGGTGGTTGTTTTTCCTGAGCCGGAAATTTAGAATAGCAAATCAGGTGCGATGTGGTATGAGCGGAGCTTTTAGCTGGGAAGCGGGCGCGGAAGCTTTTTTATATATGTATAAACTTGACTAAAAAGGCAGACGGGCCACCTGATCGAAAACATTCATCTTTATTTGTAAGACTAGAGTCGCCGCATTGCCGACTTTAATATAGAGCCCTGATTGCAACCTTTTTTGAAGAACTTCATTTCGTAGCGTTCAAGAAACACCTCTGGAGGCAATTCATTCCATATTATGCACGTGTACCGTAAGAAAGAACATGCAAACTGAATTGTGGAGAATGTCCATGATTCCGGTTGATGTTTATAGTACCTCAACCTTCGGTGAGAGATGCAGTGAAGAAAGGGTACTTTTTGTATGACTAGCAAACGAGCATACGGGTTATCTAATGGTAAGATCGCTACAATCCATGGATATTTACTTAAAAACAAACAGAACTAAAGTCCTATCGGAGGTTGAGTTTGTCGAAATGTTTCGCATGTGGCAATGTTTTACGAAAAAATATTGAGTTAGTGACGCGTTAATGCGATTTGATACAGTTATATGTTCGGTTTCCTATGTGAGGTTGAACGTAGATGCGTGTCTCCTGCGTGCGAGGACCAAGTTTGTCGCCTCGTTTCTCAGTTTAGGTAGTCATCGAACCCACCAGCGCCAAACCAGCTATAACCAACAACCTTAGACGCCTAGTGTAAACTGTACATATATCAATATGTAATTTGAAAAATATTGCTTAGAACGGCTCTTATCTTAACTGTGATTATTTTTCGCCATTGATCAAGACAGCGTGTTGATATATATCCTATAAGCTATTGTTATACCACTGAATGTACAAAAAATGTACCTAAAATGAGTTGTTTATAAGTCAAATAAAGACAAACACATAAACAATTGGACAACTTAACTTTAATATAACAATAAAGATAAGGATACACTTGCTATCGTTCTACGGGGTACGAAAGGAAGTGGTTTCCGTAGGAAGAGACCCCTGTATAAATTATTCGCAAAATTACATTCTAATTCAGGTTTCCCAAATTAAAATTAATTGAAGGTGGTTGGGAAAATGAAAGTTAATTGAATCCAGTTGTAGCTCACATAATTATTTTTTATTGGATTCTTTGTTAATAAGATGAAAGAACGATTAATTAAAGTATTAACTTGGACAACAGCCAAGTGCGTGGCAGATGGGATAAAAGTAATCATGGGCATGATAGATTTGTTATTTCTAGTTTTCTGTCATAAAGAAAGAGACGCAAACGAGCATGCAGCCATCTAATATTGGATGGTCTTCATGGACACTCATAACTCACCGCAAACAGAAATAAAGACCTGTTTGGGTTGGAGCATAAATTGCGAGAGTTGCTACTCTTAAGAGCTGGTTGATCTACGCTACGCTTGCAACTGTAGCTGGTAGCCGCACTGTCCAACCGGAACAAGGTAAAGACAGACGGACAGACACATATGCACATGGACAGATGGACAAACGAACAGCGGTCGGACGGGCACATAGACGGAAGGACAGACTGACGGGCGGAGAACCGAAAAAATAGACAGACAGACGGACAGACGAACGAACAGACTGTCGGTGAAGAAGCAAATGGATGGACAGACGGACGGATGGACGGACGGATAAATGGATGAACAGACAGACGGACGGTCAGAAAAACGGACGGAGGAACAGGCGAACACGCAGATCGAGTCTGTCGATCTGCGTGTATGCAAAAATAGACTGAAAGGCAGACATGAACATTAGACAAGGAAAACCATAATAAGATCAAAAATTTTGAAAGATGTTATTTCACTGTAATCTAAAAGGAACTTTTTGATCTAGATAAATTTAGGTCAAGTTCCTTGGTGTAAGCGAGTTAACCTCGTACATAAACCAAGCAAGGCAAAACATTGTCTTCCAGCCCACGTTCTACGCAAATGGATTAACTGACGTCAAAACAAAGTGGAGGGTGAATTCATAATCCCTTCTATCAAATACATGTGAAACGTTGCCCTTATGTTTACTTGTTTGTCTTTCTTTAAAGCGAAAATCATCGACTGAATCTACGTTAAATTGTGTACACAGACTGCCTGTACGTCGTGTCTCGTTTTTTTTTTGTTTTACATCAGGCATACCCCGAACGGGTACCTTCCACCACGGGGCTGACAGAGGGTTATGTAGGGCTCCAACCGACTAGAAACCTCACGAGTATCCACCTCGCCATAGAGTGGCGGAGCTATGGTATCGCTCGCGCACCCATCCGCGACTTCGCCAGGGGCCGCCCGGTCCTCACAGGTGAGGTCCTCCTCCGGGGCAAGCTCCAATACGGGCATCGGTATTGGGTCGCGCCGGACTAGGTTCAGCAGTTTTGACTGAACGTCGATCTCTGGATGCGGCAATCGCCTTACTATATATTAAAAAGTTTATGCCTGTGGAAGCGCTTAAGAACTGTTATTAACCTAGTGTCGGTTCTGAGAAGGACCTCTATTCAGGAGGTCCAGTGAGGGACTCCCCAGCAAAGAGATATCATTGCCGCCCTTATGACCCGCCATGAAGATTACAATCGTGGAACTAACTGAAACACTATATAGTTAGACAAGTGCGATTGCCGGCTACACATACAAGAGACCATCTCAATCCTCAGAACCAGTAGCGCGTCTATGGATGACGTCAGGCAAGATTTTAGTGCGGTTTGAGTTTAGACGTAGATATCTTGCAAGCACCATTTATCAGATGGCCTGCATTCTTAATAGGTACTTTAACAACGTAAAAAGCTTGCATAGATAATAAGGTATTTTTTATTAAATATTAAACGTAGATGTTCATGAGCTGCAGAAACTACTTAACATCAGATGGTCTGATCGCTCATTTGATATCTTTTTCAACAAAAAAATGTTGAGACCCCTCTCTCCCCACATAAGATTGGGTAAGATTAACTCACGAAGTTTCGAAGGGCCTTCGTACGCCTTCATTAACTAATAGATGTTCTTTTACCTACTTATAGAATAATGGAAATGAGGGCAAAATAATATTGTTTAAGCCAGTAAATACAATTTAAACTAAAGATAAAAATGTCTGCCCTATTAGATACTTTCCTCACAATCCGACCCGATTAATTCTATCAACTTTTAAACCCGGAAACTTTCAGATTATATGTACATTTAGTAAAATTGTACGGGTGCCGTGTTTGTGCGTTGCTTATAAAAAAAAAACATTTTGATATTAATTGTAATTGATACAGAGACCTAGTTATCTAGACCTAGAAATCTAGTTTTTGAAAACAATGTCCAACTTTATACTTGTCAGTCTTTCTGTGTTGTCTGTTGGTCGGTATGTCTGTGTCTGTCTGACTTTTAATCTGTTTTTCTAAGTGTTTATTTGTTTCTGTTTTTTTGTGTTTGTATGTTTGTTGTTTATCTATTTATTATCTGTATGTATCTCTCTTTTTTTCGATTACTGCGCACGAAAACTGCTTAACCAATTTGAATTCATAAATTTTTGTATTCTTTTTTTCAATTGTTATATTTTTTTCTTAAATTTTGGGCCAGATGTAGTCACACAGATAGCTAGTATTACAAATAAAATTTGCCGAAATATATTAATGCGCAGGCCTTTTCTGAACTCCGCAAGATTATGCAAAAGTTCAATAATTAAAGAGTTTTATTGGAAATCCCGTCTCAAGTTTGGACCCTTAGAAGCACGGTTAAGTCATTTTAGATGTCGTTTTGCGGGCCAATGGTTTTTGTTTTGTTAAAACGTTAGGGTCCGCGTTTAGTAGACCCCGAAATGGAGAGAAAGTGTCATCAGAGTACCCCATTTACTAAGTTCATTTATTCGTTTTAATAATTAAAAATAAGGTATGTTCGCCAAATACTTAGATTATAAGTACTTATTTACATAATCAAGCTGAATATGACAAGTTTACACCAACCTATTTACACTAAAACTATACTATTTTTTTTTCGTAAGGTAACGTTAATATGCTGTCCTGTGCACTAAACTGGTGCAAAAATAATATCACGGCAAACGAGAAGGGTAATGGTATAACTTTTTGCGTGCAAATATTTTTAAATATCATCATTTATATAATTAACTATTCGTTTAGGGACAAGGTTACGCGCCAAAATTTAATCCACAGAATATAAATACTCCAAACCAATGTGCCATATAACAAACTTAAATCCATATACATTATTGACAGCTACTATTGTACTTTGATATCTCTCTCTATTATTTTTCTTACTGGCATTTCAATATTATTATCTACTTCATACTGTTGTAAATAAAAATCAGGTTTTTTTTTGTTATTCTATCTGTAAATACCACTTTGTTATCAGGCGGCTATTAAAATTTTAAAGTCCACGGTGCATATTAGCAATTTTATTTTTATTTTAATTAAATTATATATATTATTTTTTTACAAAATGACGACCCATATTATGTACTATTATTTTCCTTTAAAATAAATGAAGCTCAAGTACTCTAATTCTTGAATAAAATATAAATCGTGGTAAATACGTAGTGAGCAAGAACGAAACGCAACTGCTCCGTCTATGTCAAAGTCAAAATGGCAAAGTGACAGCATAACATTGTTTTGTTTTTTGCCGTACAAGATTTCCAAATAATCCGAATTTGATTTCAAAAGATGGAAACTTATGAAGATATATACAAAACAATCTGTCGGTTGTGTTTATTACGTGGTGACAGTAAAAATATGGTGTCCTTAATTGATAATAATAGCGAAGATAGTCTTAGTGCATATGGAAAAGCTGTAAAAACCTTTGCTTTAATTTCTATACAAAAAGACGACTGTTTACCTAAAATGATGTGTGCTAACTGTTTATTCTTATTAAAACAAGTTATTAGCTTCAAATTCATGTGCGAATCCAGTGAGAAACAATTGAAAAATGTGTTTAAAAGTTCTGTATCGAATTTGGACAATATACAAGTGAAACTTGTTGAATACATCATGTATAAGCAAATGTTTCCGAAGGTGGCTTGTAAAGCGCCTTTAAAATGTGCTGGACGACAAAAAAAGGATGAAAACAAGGTTTTAAAAATAGAAACAGGCTTATCTGTCACTGAAAATGTATGCAATGATGATAATTTTGAGTACAATTCGTTTGATGAGTCCAAAGAACCAGTTTCAGGTAAAAGTGAAGATGAAAACGATTTTTTATTAGAAAAAATAGAAAAAATGGTCGCTTCGACCTCAACATGTATAGATACCGATTACAAGAGGGTAAAACGGAAAAAGAAAATAAAGATGAAGTCAAGGACTAAAGAAGTAAAAGCGAGCAGTAAAAAGGCTCGAAAATTAGTATGTTCAGTATGCCAAAAGGTTTTGGCGAACCAGCAAACATATGATTGTCATATGCAAAGGCATAATGGATTTAGGTAATACTTTATTCTATAGTTAGACTACTTAGTAATATACTTAACTGGTACTTTTTTATTTTATTGTGAAAAAGTAAGAAACGGGCATGTAGGCCACCTGATGTTAACTGGTCACTGCAGCCCATGGACAACCAAGTTCAATCTCAAATAGAACAGAAGTTTGAGTTAAGGATGGACTTGGATGTGTTCCTACTCTTGGATCATGATCCGGCTAAATTAAAAATTTGACTTATCTACACTACTGGTTGTGATACCATATCAAATTACAATTACAATTACGATTACAAATACGATTACAAATTACGATTACAAACGATTATGCAGTCCAACTATTATTTAGTTGTCACTGCCACTCATAGTTATTGGTAACCAACTCCAAATAGAACAGGCATTCTATAGAAAGCTAAACACAAATGAATTGCTATTCCGGAGAATTAAGTCACTCATCTTGCTTGTAAGTGTAAAATAAAACTGCTATCAAGAAAGCAAAGAAATGTAGTCCGTTGAAGTTAAGAGTAGAAATCCATCGGCCCCAGCAACCATTTAACAGCATATGTAACATTAGAATATAATCATTTTTTGTTACTTTATATAAATAGATATGCAGCAACTTTTCCTATGCCTGCTTACAATATTACATTACAGACCCATAGTAAAAAAAAAATCACATTATAGATTTTAAAAGTTACCTGTTCTTAAATATTTAAGGAATATTTATTACACAAAAAATACAATCAAAATAGACATACAGAAACATAATGAAAACTACTGTCCACCTGATTTGTAATGGTCTTCTCAGCTGTGGACGTCTATGTTTAACCTCGAACAGGACTGAGTCCTGTGTGATGTTGTGAATAGATATGTTGCTACTCTTGAGAATTGAGGTGGTAGTCATGCTTAGAAGTAAAGCCGGTGAACGCACACTCCAACCAAAACTAAAAAATTGCTTTATGATGAATTACAAGGGCAGCGGTACCTCCTCGGTCAAACTGTTATTCTACCATCTATTAACACGTTGAACGCCATGTCGGACAGTGTTGTCCGACAACATCTCAACAATGTCCAACATGGCGTTCAACGTGTTAAATATATTGACAATGTACATAAGTGATACCAAGAATTTCTTTATAGTGGATTTTAAGTGGTCAATGCAGCCCATTGACATTCATGTCCAACCCCAAATGAAACTAAAGTTTGAACTAAAATCATACTTAGGTGTATTCCTACTCAAAAAAGTGGTCAAAGAAGGTCGGCTCACTTATAATTGTATCCAGCAACCACACCTCTCCAAAGGAAATAATTATTGCTTTATTACATTTGTAGTACTTCATTGATGATTAAAAAGAGTTCTGTAAAGAATCTACGTTGAATAAAAATATTTTGTTTTATTTTTTGCTTAATGCTCGATCATGAGGCGGCGGTAGTAGATCCTTTATCAACCTTTGGGTCTACCTCATAACTTACAGATAAATGACGATAAAAAAGTATCAATTTTAAAAATACCTGTTCATACCGATGACTTTTATTTTCAACTCGTATTATACTCGTATACTGTATTAAGACATTTTGTTCAAAATTCTTTATTTGCTGCACGCAAATACATAATATAAGTATTGAAAAAGTTTTATCGTTTAATCTAGAATGTGTAATGAGGTGTGGAAAATGTTTTTATTATTGAAAGTTATTTTATTATCAAAAGTTCTAACAATGTGGCTCGCAGAAAACTGCTAAAACAATAAGAGTTGAAAGTTATCATATAAAATGTTGAAAATATACCTACGTGTTAGTACGAAAATATTTTACTACTGTCTTTTAGTTAAATTACAACTAAGTTTGCAGTATCTTTTATCTTTTTAATGTACCACTGCTGGGCAAGGGTGCTCTCTAAGAAAAAAACGACTAAGTGCAAGTCAGATTCGCATACCGAGGGTTCTGTATAACTTTATAATTAATAAAAAATATATATGTGATGTAACTCAAAATTTAAGGTTGTCGCACTTTTTCCTTTATATGTGCCATAGAACATTGCTTCATGTCAAATTTCGAGATTCTAGGTCGACTGGAAAGCATCCTTTAGGTTTTGATTCCCTTGCAAGTAGTTGCGAGTTTGAAAATATGGGGCTTATATCATTGTTTTTTTTGTATTGCGTTGACACAAGATTGAATTTGTCACAGCTTAAAGATATAATAAACGAGTATTTGATATGAATTTCATTTAATACCTCTACGCGTTCACGAGTTAAAACTGTACTTTTTACTTTAAATGAAATCATTTAAAACACTGTGTTTTGTATTTTACATTTCAGTGACATTATTAAAAATATTCTGTATGTCTTATTTTAAATACATGCGAGATAGTATTTTGTAATTTATATTTTAATTAAAGAAAAGCAGTACGCAAGTTTAACTAGCTCTGTACTTTGAAACACTGTATTAACTTGAGGTTTTTCCCTCAGATTGATTTGCGAACATTGCGGCAAGGGATTCCCCGCCCTCGCAGAGTTGCAAGCCCACCAAGTATCAAAACACGGAATCGGTCCGTTCCTACAGTGCCAGCACTGTCCCTTCAAGGCTCCCAGAAAGTTCGATCTGATTGAACACGAAAGACTTCACACTGGCGAAAGACCGTTCGCGTGCGACAAATGTGGTTTGACATTCAGAAGACGAGGTATTTGGAAGAAGCATCTTATATACCATTCTGAGAAGAAAATCCAATGCAATCAATGTCCTAGAAAATTTTATCAACGGAGTGAGATGTTGGCGCATTCAAACAACGTCCACGATAGGGTATACGTGTATTCTTGCAGCAAATGTGGCGCCACATACGCCAAAACGGCGACGGTTAGGCGCCATATGACGGAGAAACATGGAATTCCGAGAGAAATGCAAGGGAAAGTTATTAGGATTAATAGAACGAACCGCGTTTATGAGCAGTGATGTTGTTTGTTTTAATAAAGTATTGGAGCTTTTTTTGTTTTTCTTTCCAACGCAGATGACGTCATCCCCACCCGTTGACGCACTTGGGTATCAAAATAGATGTAGCATACGGTTCGACGCGTGATATATCACCGCTATACCCATTTCAAGTGTTAACACTTTGCCTGCGGTGTACACCACTGCTTTGTATTACTTGGCGCAGTACACTTGCGGCTTGTACACCCATGTGGTGTATGTACAAATGTGTATGGATTACGAGCGAACAAAAGCGCTGTGTTTACTTCGACGCTACAAGACTGGGGACGGATACATGGGTGCTAAAAATACAATATTTTAGTTAATTGTCGGCGTATCTTTAGTCTAGCCAAGTAAGATCCAGTTTAGTTCCGCCTCCCGCAACACTGACCCGGTCTAGTATGTGAGCGCCGCAGTCAGTGTTAATATGCGTCTTGTCACATGTAAAGGTGGTAGAACCGATAGAGCTCGCGAGGGGCGGCACCACCGCCACGCTCATAACCCGCCGTAAAGCAACATGTTCTTCATGTATTGTGTTTCGGTTGGGGAGGTGTGGTTGCCGGATACACATTATTAGAGGCGACCATCTTAGTCTACAAGAGTAAGAATGCATCTGCGTCCACCCTTAAATAGAACTTCTCTTCTATTTGAGATTGGACGTGGTCGTCCATGGGCTGCAGTGACCACTTAACATCAGGAGGCCTGCATGCCCCTTTCCTACTCTTTCATTATAAAAAAAAGAGTCATCTCTAATTCATGGCTGGCTTTGAAGAAGAATTATTTCGTCAGCCGGCTACGCTGAAGCGAGGCGACCATCTTAGTCCCCAGGAGTAGCAACATGTCTACGTTGAGCTCAGATAGGATTCCAGTCGTGTTTGTGGTCGTACGTGAATGTCTATGAGCTGCGACTACTTAGAAACATGGATTGCATGCTCGTTTGCTACTCTTCTCACATAAAATATCGTGTATCTATCGTGTACACTATTTTCGGCGCGGTAATATTTGTATACATATAAGCAGACTTGTCAAAAACAACGGAGCAAGACCCGTATGAAACGTCATTCCCAATTCCATTTTCCTGATGAGGTGGTATAAAGAGAAAAGTTTCGAGCGAGACAATGATACTTACCTTTAGTTTCTCAGACCGAGTCTTGACTTGACTCTGTACTTCGTTCTTCAGTAAATTGACTTCTGACTGCTTTCGAGTAGTTGCTGAAGAAATTGCAAAGGATTGTTTTAAAATTGAGCGTCGAAGTTGGTGTGAAGCTCTCATTCAATTGGATTTCTTGTAATTTTAGTCTTAGTTGCAGTGGATTTTTTATGAGAGTGTATAGAGATTACTCATTTGATATCCTTGTGAAAAGACTGATTAAAAAATAACAAATATAGATATCAATGAAGTTATGTGAACTTTTATAGTTAGTTATTATTTTAGCTTGAAAAATAGAATAGTCTTGGAACCGATAGGTGTCGCTGTTGCCGAGATTTTTATTTTTTCAACGATTCAATACTTTTTAAACTTCACAAGTTAGTTCAATGCTAGTTACTATGTAAAAGTCAAAGGGATATTTTTTTATAAATGGGATCTTATGTTATATGTTATGTGGGATATTATAAATTATTGTTCTCATGTAAGTGACAATTGTCTTTATGGGGAATAAAGATTTTTAAATCTATCTTACGATAATAGAAATTGGTACAAACAGGATTATTTAAAACAAGCTTAACTTACAAACTTAGTATTTATAAGTTAACTCTAATCAAATATTAGTGAAAATATTGCTAATGGTCGCCTCGTCTGCTTTTTATACTTACGAATACCACAACATAAAAAACAACAAAACTAAACGTGGATACTTACAAGTTATATGAAGCTACCCTCATAATAATTTATCTTTGTATCAAACATCAGTTATTTCGCTGACAATTAACATAATTGAAAATTGCATTGATAACAGACACGTCTTAAAGAATCCTCAGTTTTTTGATAAAGTTTAAAGATGCCTTACAAATATATGTATGTATATTACTAGGAACATTACATATTATCATGAACTTAAAGTGTCTATTTGGAAACCGTTTTGAGATTTACATTTTATGAATAAAAATTAAGCGTTTTAAATTCAAATAGAGTACCCAACATCCAGTTGGCAAGATATTGCAAAGTTCGCCTTTACAACTTAGTACCCACGGAATATGAACCAAGGAGCTTGTTAGCAAGTTAAGATTAAGCCAATTTGTATCCACTGCCGACCTGTGCTCAGCTGTGACTTTATGTAAGAAATTAATTCGAAAATTAACAAATATGTAGTTTAGAAATATAATTTATGAATTAAATAAATGCGCAATTATATCTTCAAACGCTTGTATTCAAATTAATTTATAATTAGGAATTCTTAACTGATTAATATGAAAAAAACAATAGCTTAAAAATATTTAAACTGATGCATGTAAATAAATGATAATTAACATATGTTGCATAATTCACTATGTACTAGAGACATTTGTCAAAAAATAAATAAAATTAAATAAACAATTTAAATTGAATGAAAATTTAACGTATAAATAATAATCATTAAAATCCATAATTTAATGAGTAAACTAATTTTTAACCATGTTTATTAAGCTTCAGTTCAGTCGTTCAGTGACCTTAAAATCAGTTCATTTGCATAAAAACGCGACGTTAAAGATAAACAACCACTTCAAACTTATAATATGACATTGTTATATAAAGGGTACTCACGGTTAACGCTTTTAAATTACCGATATTTCGTTAATCGTATAGCAATATTGAGACAGAACTCATAGAAATATTCCTTCCGGCATCAGAAGCGCTATTGCAAGGTTTGATCCAAATATAAAGTTAGCGACTTGTTCAATTAAACTATTACGGCAATCTAGTGTTACAATTATAATAGCAATTATATTGCTAAATGACAATAGAAAGTGCAAGCACAGTCTATTGAAACAGAGCGGTCCGTGTACCGCGACGCATCCGAATATAATGCGTAACCAGCTTGTACCACAGTCCCTTTTAAATAAGTTCAGGTAAAAGGAAATAGGCAAATGGGGCGATCAGGTGATGTCATCCGACTCGATGACAACATTTTTTGTATGTGTAAGTAATTCAGTATTAACTACTTTTAAATTTAAATTAACTGATCTTTTAGATGACGTCAATAAAAGTGTATGTAACTTAAAAAAAATCTTATTGTGAAAGAGTAAGAAAAGAGCATGCAGGCCACCTGATGTGGTGACTGCAGTCCATGGACAACCACGTTCTACTTAAGGATAGACTCGGATGCTTTCCTACTCTTGAGGACTAAGATGGTCGCCTCCAACAATGTGTATCCGGCAACCCCCCCCCCCCAATCGAAACACAATACATAAGGAACATGTTGCTTTACGGCGGGTTATGAGGGTGGCGGTGGTGCCACCCCGGGCGAGCTCTAACGGCTTTACCACCTTGTAAATAAAATATTTTTTTGTTGTTAAATAAAATATTTGAATTGGAATAACCGAAAGGGATTACTCACATGAACTCGTTGGGATAGCTTTCTTAGGACTCTCCATATCCTTAATATTTCTATTATTTCCACCTGGTGCATATGACTGGGTTTCGAAATGCAGTTTTTCAGTAATAGGTGTACCTGAATGAATATTTCTGACAATTATATGCAACAAAAAACCTCAAATGCCATAATTACTGTATTATTTATATTTACATATAAAAACAAATTAATCTTCTATACTCTATACATATTATAAAACTGGAACTGATCCCTGTCTATACATGGTAAATATATTAAAAAAAGGGTGTCTTTATACACGCAAGAGAACCCAAAACAACGTTTTTTTTCATTTTGTTTGTTTATCGGTATTTCTGTATGTATGTATAACTGTATGTTTTTGCACGCTCATCTCAGAAACGGCTAATCCGATTTAAATGAAGTTTTCAGGATTATATTATGATGGCCTTCACTTAACATTGAGTGTTTCTCATTTAAATTGATTAGCAAATAAATAATTTATGTCAATTTATGTAACACTTTAACGAAGTCGCAGGCAACATATAAATCGCTCGTGTAACATATAAACAGTATGAATATTCCAAAATCATATGTATTTTTTATTTCACACATTTTTTATACACGCATCTTTATTTCGCCTTTGCCTAAAACTTGAGTTTCCTAGTCATTGAAGGTAGGTACTCGGATCTATGATTATAGGTATCTTGCATTTTGTGAGGACTAACTTACACTACAAAATATTTTCTTCAGAAGAATGTAGAGTACCTCTTACAGTAGGTAAAAATTCTTTGACCGTGAGTGGCGTGATTAGGATTAATTAAGTTACAAAGAAGTTTTCTTGGAACTCGCAGACAAATGGAGGCCTAAATAAACCTTAATGATTTCAAGATCATTTAACTGTGGATAGAGGATTTAGGTGCAAATGATAGAATATAAAAAGCTGTATTGTACTCTAACTAAGCATTTGCCTACGTAATATAAGCTAAGATGCCTCCTATACCGAAAAATATAGCTTAACAAGGCATATATTAGTATATTAGGATTTTATTAGGAATTTTCTTAATGGGATTGCTCAGTTATAATCCTATTTCCTACGTACGAATATTATAAACGCACTTTTTATAGGTCAGCGTTTATTTTACATAACTAAAACCGTGAAACAACCTACGCATACATGCATCCAGTGATTATTTAATTTCTCGACCAAGTTACAAAAAAAAACTTAACTTATTATGCACTATAACCTTCATCAGGAATCACTCTACCTATTGTTGAAAACTGTGAGAAAATCCATCCAGTATTTTTTGGGTTTATCGCGAACAGACATACAGACGCGACGGGATATTTTGTTTTATAATATATATATATATATATATATCAGGTGTTAAATTCTTGCGCCCGTTACCATTAACAATGTCTTTATTTTCAAAAGACTAAGTGTAGGGACCTAATAGAATTTGAGAATGCAATTTATGAAATGGGGGTTTCTGACGGTAAATGCTGTAATTAAGTTATTACGGAAGTCTTCTTGCGAGAAAACTACAACGGACGAGACGCTTAACGAGCGTTTACTTCGGAGAAGATGAAATGTTTAAGAGAATTACATTACAAAACATAGACCAACTTATCCACAGATGTTAATTTTAATTATCTATGGAAGTTGACCATAGACAAATCATTTTATAAAAAATCCGTTATCGTATCAGCAGTTCGTGTTTGGAACTATCTAATCATAATTATGTCAAATTTGTATTTATGTGAGAAGAGTAGCAAACGAGCCTGCAAACCACCTGTTATTAAGTAGTCGCAGCTCATAGGACCTCCACGTACAACCAAAAACTCGACTGAAATGCTATCTGAGCTCAAACGTAGATACGTTGCTACTCGTAAGGACTAAGATGGTCGCCTCAATTCAAAATGTAGCCGCAACCGGACCTCTCCAACCGAAACACAAGTAATGTTTTACGGCGGATTATTAGCGCGGCGGTGCTACCTCCCCGGGTCGAACTATATTTCTCACAAAAGTAAAAATTAAAAGTATTCCACTGTCTCTTCATATTATTTTACAAAGGCGCATGGGTATCACGGATAAAAACGGTTGGCTACACAGTGCATCACCCTGGCCAAATACGTTTTGGCAAAATACATACACCTTTGAGAACATTGTGCGAGAACTCAGGCATGCATTTTCTGACAATATTTTTATTGACCGTTACGGCAAGTGATCATTTATTTTTAAATCGCACATTACATAAAAAATCAGGGCTACTCAGAAAGGATTTGAAAACCAGTCACCCGTATAAGAAGGTAGAATCTTCCACTAGGATATACTGGCTTTGTTAGTTTTTTTATTAATTTATTTGTAACTTGTTTTTTGTGTGAGAACAGTACAAACAAGTATGCAAACCACCTGATGATAAGCAATGGTAGTCCATAGACATCCACGTACAACCACAAACACGACCGAACTCTTATCTGAGCTCGAACGTAGATACGTTGCTAACCTCGAGGACTAATGGTCGCCTCGCTTTAAAGTGTAGCCGGTAACCGCACACAGACCGTAACACAAGTAATGTTTTACTGCGGATTATGAGGGCGGCGGTGGTATCTCCCCGGTCGAACTATAGTTTTCCCATTTATATTTTTTTTTATGTATAATATAGCCTTATTAGTTAACTAATTGAAAGACAAATTGAATTACCAGTAGAAAATCTTTGCTGCAAATATGGTTGTTTTATAGCCTTGTCTACAGGGACGAAATTGCGATTCTGGTAATTACTACCAAATGCTGCGTTTTCAGGAAGCATGATCTTTTCTTGTTGCATTTTATGCCCTGTGGAAATTATGTTAGAAGAGTAGCAAATGAACATGTAAGCCTCTTGGTGTTAGGTCGTTATAGCCTTTTGACATTCACGTTCATTTAATATAGTGGGGCAGGACGGGAAAGTCTAGCCCTATGGTAAGCAGAGCCCTTTTGGCTAAAGTTGAGTAAGAGTGAAATAAACTGCCGGTAAAGAAGTGAATTATGAAATCATATCCAAGCCAGAGATAATACTTTCATTTTTTTCTATAAAATAAAATATGTACTATAAAATCAAACATAGCAATAGAATTAATAGAAACATAATTACCTGCAATGTAAGATATATTGTTGCTTGAATAAGCAGCTAAGTATCGCGGGTCAATTCCGGATATAATTTGACCGGAATTATGAAGCGTCTGAAATGTTTCATGTACCCAAGTAAAATTTTACTTGAAAAATTCTGTGTTCATTTCTTTCTTAAATAAAATTAAGTGATTTGTGTCGCTTGGCTTTGAAACCATTGGTTCGTGGGGTCCGTGTGCCAAAAAAAATTCAAACAAATAGTACGTTTGAGCGACGCCGCCGGTGACAAGAGGGCTGGTTCATATCTCGCGCAGAGAATTGCGATTGCTATTCAACGCGGAAACGCAGCTAGTGTTCTTGGAACCAAGCCGCATGGGCACGGACTTCCTTTAGATTGTTTAGGTTAGGTTTTTATTATAATTAGTTTTAAAAATTTCATCATTGTAAACTTAAATAAATTGGTTAAAAATAAATTATAATAATCTTAGAACAAACTTCTACGAAGTAATGCAAAATATCACTTTTCTATTTTTTCATTGTATAATGAAAAAAAGTATAAAGCTGTACAAAAAGCTTTGGCCTAAATCTTCTCATTCTGAGAGAAGTTCCTGCTCAGAAGTGAGACATTAACGGATTTATGATTTTTCCATTAAATAACGGTTGCTACACTCTTATCCTCACAATAGGATTTCCTATCTCGTAGAGCCATTGACATACACAAGCACTAACAAAACAGTACTATAATGTTATCATTTATATGTTTGTTTGGTCAAGAATTGAACCCAGAATCTTCTGTATGTTTGACTGGTGCGATTACCACCACGCCACACGGGTCCCTAAAATGTTAATACATACATACATATATCATGACTACGTGAGAGCTAAATAAACAATGTTATTATGATAGTTTTTAAAAGTTAGCCCGTAAAAACATGTTTTTTATCTTGAGTAAATTCTTGCTGTTTTTTCTCTTGCAGCATCTTTATGTTCCTTAATTTGTTAACGTTTTTTTTAATATTATATTACCTTCATTAATTCTTTTTTTGTTATTTTCTTTTTTCTTTTTTCTTTTTATAATGAACTAAACTAGGTAATACAGTCATTGTAAATGTTGTGTAATGTTTACAATATGTACAATGTTACATATAACAGCTTTATAGATTCATGCAATTAAAGGTTTATATACATTATTTTTTCATAAAAACAAGTTAACATACGTTACTCGACATAAGGTGCGGTGTATTCATGTTTATGTCTGATAATCCTGCTTCCATATGTTGCAAGCCTTGAAACTCTCCCCTGACTCCATAATACACCGCTGGCCTAAAATGAAGAGTAGCATCTTATAACAAGCAGGTCCTAATACAAGTTTTTTTGTAACTAGATCAGTAATCTATATAGTAGTTCACCTGATGGTTAGAAATAACTAAACATAGACATTTGTATCTAATTTTATATAGAATGGAAGTTCCATCTTTTGCCTACTAGAGGTGGGTAGCTACACCCAAAATTAAGAGGTTGTTTATTTGTGAAAAGCACCAAATGAGGATAGAGGTTACCTGATGTTATATAGTCGCCACTACCCAGGGAAATGTAGGTACTCAAATTGGACTGAATTCCTAGTTGTACCATAGTTGTACAGAATGTAGACGATACTCTTTCTGAGGACTGAGATGGTTGCCTCGTTTGTAAGTGTTGCCGATAACCGCACCTCTCCAACCGAAACATAAAAGTTTATTCTGCTACTTGCTACTTTTCTCACATAAAACAAACAAAGAATATATATATGGAGCCAGTCACATCGCATTACAGCGCGACCTAAGTTCCACATCACAAGAATTGCACCATCAGGTCTCTCGCCAACATCCCTATATAGACACACTTCCAATGACGATGCAATCAAGATTAAGTATATTAAGAACAGGTAAAAAAATAAACAACAGTGATATGTTAGCACGTAAAGCAAAAAACCCAAATCAAACAAACTCCGGAAAATTGCGAATCCCGAAATAACGAATCCATAGAAAACTCGAATCGAACTAAAAGCAACGTGCGAGTAAAAACATTTACGGGCACAGAATAGTATCTACAAAACGAGTATTTGCGTACGAAACGACCACAAATCCACCTCACACGTACTTTGAGCGAGCTTTAAAAACGTAAATCGTATACGTCGAAATTTAAATGAAACCGCATATTTCTGCTCGAAAAAGAGCCTATAATTCAGAACTAAAGAGGTAGTGAAGAGGTCCATATGAGGCACTCCTTCCTGTAACTTAACCCTACATTTTTTCTTTGTAAAATATGTAGCAAACAGGATACAATTCATCGATGCTAAGTCACTGCTACCTTATAATGAAACTGTCATTTAGAATAATACCAATAAATAAAATTGACGAGACCGTGAATACCTTTATTTTACTAAAAGTAATATTTTTTACAGACTGCATGCGAAAATATTTACGGTACATTTAACAAAAATGTTTTTTTTCTATCTGTCTATCTTCATGTTCTTAAGGTCTAAACTTATTTCATTGGCAGATAGCTGATATTATAAGAAAACATTTAGGTTATTTTATTTAAAAAAGTAACGAATCGTAAGTATCAGGTACAGAAGTGCATTTCCCGGCTACATTTAAAGCGAAGCAACTATCTTAGTTCCCAGGAGTAGCAACGCTACTACGTGCGACTTCATATGGGACTTCAGTCCGATTTGAGGTTGATTGTGGGACTTAGGCTGCAGCGACTTATCATCAGGCGATATGCGCTTTGCTACTTTCCTCATATAAAAATATACTTCTCTGGTCAAGGGACAAACTATAAGCTCTTCTCGGGTCTTAAACCGATTTGTGGTTTGATTTGATTTGATTGTGATAACCCACATTCTGAAGTTTCAAACAAATATTTCCTAGTTTTCATTCATTCATAAAGGAATGCTAATTATGAATTCAAAACCTCAAAACATAAACAAACTTTAAAACGAGGACTGCGGCCTCAGCACAGATAAAGTAAATATTTACCTTTGATCCACAAATTAACAGGGTCTTTTACGGGAATCAAACCGATGAAATCCGGTACACACTTGAACAACATTCAAATTTCATTTTCATACATATAAACAACATTTATAAACATCCTTGTGATATTATAAACATGAAAGATTTTTTATTTGTACCGCATAAGTTTCGAAACTACTGGACCGATTTTAACAGTTTTATTCAGCTATAACTCATTTTGTTTGTCTGTTTCACTGCGATTTTGAACTATTGTATCGCAGAAAGCTTCACTTAAAATTAATTACATTTCAATCGGTCCATAAATAAAAAAAAATTCAATTTGAATGTTAACAATTTGCTGTTAGAAGTATGGAAAACCCCAAAAGTTTAAGTCCACGTGAATGAAGTAAGGCGATTGATTAATTGACTCAGGGATCAAGTACCCACCGAAGCTATTGAAGCTATCCTGAAATATTGCAGATTCTTTATGTAGCGTGAGTGAGAACTTGCAAAGGAATTTTGAAAATTTTACGCATAAAGAATTAAAATGGAAGTTGAAATTTTTCATATTTTTTATTCCTTGTATAGATTTGCTTCAAATTCATAGGTATATGGTAAATATATAGCTGTTTAATTTATAAAAAAAAAAAGTAACAAAAAATTTGCCCCACGTTTAAATCTTTAAGATATGTAAGATAATTTTATGTTTAAGTTTTATTCAATTCCAGAGTCAATGTGATGTTATTCAAACCCGGGACCCCGACATATAGTCCTTACTATTACATAAATGACAAACATTGTCCATTACTTTATTTATTAGTGTTTTCTTAAGGCCAGAAGTATTGATTTGATTTACCTCGAATATCGTACCACTGATCTTGTCATAGCCTATGTACCGTCACGCTGTATTATTTCTTTATTACGCTTTATCATCTTGGATCTGAGTAAAGACGAAATGTAATTACTTTTACCTTTTTTCAAGCTATTTTTTCAATCTATATATCGTACGTGACACTTAGAGTCGATCAATCAAACATTCAATCTTACTTAATCCTTTCAAAGTTTTATGAAGTCTAGTAAGCTTAATAAGAAAGGAAATTTGAAGGAACGTCAATTTGACGTTCATCCCCCTAGAGACAGAATTTCTTCAGAGCTACTCTCAGATATTTTCTCTCATATATTAACAAGTATTATCTATTGTATATCTTCATGACTACTTTTAAGAATCAACAACATGCCTTTAAATCTGATTATTCTCGTTAAAACCATCGTAGAGAGATAATAGTAATCGTCACTTTTAAAATAATATTATGCCGGAATTTGTACCCTTAAACATTTCGAGTTCCGCCGTAACCACGAGCCATGCAACTGATTCGAAATATTGGAGGTCAAAAATTGTTAATTGTGTGCACCCGGTACATAGTAAAATATAATCATCACTTGCTTTGATGCGAATGAAAAATATAGTGGCTGTAGTATGGCTGAGAGCTGGTCTCTGAATAGTTCTAAATAGCTTCCATAATGGCGTACCATATTATCTCTTTTTTCATTAAGGTGTTTTTATTTTTGTAGTAGGAAACGAGCTCTTTTAACATTTGATTTTAAACTAATATCATCGCGGATTTTTTTTGTTTATTGTGAAAGAGTAAGAAACGGGCATGCAGACCACATCATATTAAGTGGTCACTGCAGCCCATGGACAACCACGTCCAATCTCAAATAGAACAGAAGTTCTATTTAAGGATGGAC
>DWON01002592.1:0-20157 GCA_018251015.1 Phocides pigmalion okeechobee
TTACGGCGGGTTATGAGGGTGGCGGTGCCGCCCCGGGCGGGCTCTAATGGCTCTACCACCTTTAGACGAGCACGAGACTTCTATACACGAGCGATAATCAAATTCAAATAGCAATACGTATACTACAGAATATACACCACCTTAACATCCTTATTAAACTCGGGTGAAACCACGCGGTACAGATAATCTTCTATACATATGTATAATACAACGGTAGCTGATCGCTCTCCGTACATGTCAAATATATTTAAAAATCATAATGAGGTGCTTTTATACTCGCAAAAGAATTCAAAACCATGTTTTTTTATTTGTTATGTTTGTCTGTATGTTTGTGCACACTAATCTCAAAAACGGCTTCTCTGATTTGAATGCAATTTTGAGAATTATATTGTGTTAGACATCACTTAACTTTAAGTGTATTTTTTATTGAAATTGGTTAACAAATAAAGAAGTTATAACAATTTAATTCAATCATCAACGACGAAATCGCAGGAAAAGCTAGGGTCCATATAAACCCACGTACGTTTAAAATACCTTTAAAATAATTACTGTGGACAGATAAAGATAAACTCGAGTGTTATTGGTAATGACATAAACTGAGTACCCAATAAATCTTTCGTAGTATATGTGGGCATCCAATTAGTCTGATACAGTGCGTGTACTCGCCCACTGCACTGAGCAATGCTTACCCCACATCTGTTGCGATTGTCGCAGCTAATTAATGGTTACCCGTTTAACAAGATGGATGTTGTCGACTCTATAATTTATATTGATCAGATAATATATTATCAGCGTATGATAATGATAATAATATATTAACAGCACGCTATGAACCTACTCATGTCTAGGAGCTACGTTCTGTTTATGCTTACTAAACACTATATGGTATCTGTTTACTCGTTTAGAATAGACACGGTTGGCTGAGTCAAATATTTTTATGTAAACTTTTTCGATAATTATATGTTGGAACTACAGCACCGGGGAGGTACCACCGATGCCCTCATCGTGAAGCAATTCGTCCTTTAGAAGGAGAGGTGTACTTGCCATCTACAATTACAAGCGAGGCGATGATATTAGTCTTCAGATATAAAACTAAGTAATCCACCATAAAGTAGTCCTTGAGTTTAACTCATGAGATACTGTTGTGAGCTACATTCGTAAGTGAAGTGACCATTATTCCACAGGAATAACAAGGTATAATCTAAGAAAGGACTACAGTCGTATTTAAAGTTGTATGTCCGATGTATACGGGCTGTAGCGATCACTTAACAGACGGCCTGCACAGAAAAGTAAAAATCGAGGACCATTTGTAACATAAAAAACATGTGACCTGCACACGTTTTTAGCAAATCTTTTAATATTAAAAGTTTGACTATGGGGAGTTCCATCAGATACCTACACTTACACACGAATACAAAGCCCTACAAAACTCAAAAAATAATAAACAACTTTTTCTAGTAAGTAAATAAAACAATATAATTTAGCGGTAAGTACAATGTCGTGCGTCGGCGTGCGCGGGCGCCGATGTGGGCGGCGGTTTTACATACAACAAGTAGGTGCCTGTTCCGATTATAGGATTTAAATACTTCAACAGTAACTTAGCGAATATTTATTCATAGACAAATTTGACTCTGTTCATTTTACGACTTCATTCGTTAACTAATGTTTATGCGACAATAGCAAACGAGCCTAGATGCTATCTGATGTTGGGTCGTTGCTATACACACTACCCGCACAAATACCTAAACCCAAAACAGGAATATAAATTAATTTAAGTGTCCACCTGTCGGGAAATCCAATTCGAAACCTTCTACATGACAAACTGTTATCTTTTAATGTCAATTATAACTAAATAAAATAGAACGAAAAGATCAGAAATTTTATTCTATTTAGTTTTATCATTTTTATAATGGAACGGACAAGATATTATAAAAATACCGTAAGAAATATATTGGAAGTAAATGATTAAAATCAAATATAAAAGTGTACAAAGAACCTCTCCTACACATACCAATATAGTTCTATTTATTAACTTATAAATTTATAAGTGTTTGTACACGATTTAACACAAAAAGAAACATATACAAAAAGGTAAACGTGAACGTAATAGAAAAATGTAGTACAAAGGAGTACTTCTACTAAGTTTCAAATAAAGAAGAAAAGTTGAGAATCATTATATTTTTCCATTTTGTTTCCCAGCGATTGTATTCTCGGCCAAAGCTTTTCAGTTATATTTTCCTCGTACAAACGAGCATATAATATTGAGCACGCATTCCGCCCAGCCGCGGCCGTTTAAAACGGAATCGATCGTGGGACTTATCGATAAACGGGACGTGGTCCGCATGCACGATGCCGCTTTGCATGCGACATACTCGTAACGACGATTGCGTGTGCCGATGACGACTGAATTTCTATGAGTATCCGATTCCTGTGGATTGTTTTTAGCATTCCGCTATAAAAATGAACCATTACAATATATTCTTGTTGTCAAACTATCTGTCTGTTAAGACCCAATTTCTCTGCAACGCACAGCGATATGTAATGGAAAGTAATTTATATTACACATAATAAAAACAAATATATATAATGTGATGTCGTAAATGTACCCGTACAAAACCCGCGGTGGGTCGCCAGATTGAGATACAGGATACTTTCGCCGATGTTATCCTGATTATGAAACTCTTTACAGTCCGTGCGTCATGTGCGTATTCTGTCACGTAATTGCCAACTATTTTCGTACACGATATATTTTTTTCGGATTAATAATTAATAAGAGTTAATAATGTTAGGTTAACTATTTGAAAGTATAAGATCGTTTATCTCAGTCAAGTAGACACTAAATTCAAGTCAGTGAACTCCGTAAGCCAAGCCTGACCAGGCCCTAAGCAAACTTCTGAATAACTACTCTAACTAAGCAATTTGCTATATTCAATTTCTCCCGGCTTGTTTCCGTCACATTTCTATTTGCAAATCGCAAGTTACCCCATTTAAATTGCTTATCGTAATCCCTACGCAAGTCATCGCTATCTTTCTTTAAAATATAACACAATTAATTCCATAGTGCCTTACGCTAGATCGTTCATTTATGGGTCATTTATGTATTTTATGGGCGGTAGAATTTAAGCAGTAATTATTAAAAAAAAGACTTATTTATTGAAAAAGCTAAATATTATTATTTTTAATTTGAAATAAGATATACATTTTTCTAATTTTAATTAATTAAATACTTAAAGTTTCAATGAACAATTATACACATAGTTTCGAAAAAATTAAAGAGTTCTTTTTATCAGCTGTAATCTGCATACATAAAAGAGGATGCTGACTGAGTGATTCAGAGAAACTGAAAGCTGAAACCGCTGAAGCTAGAAATCATAATTTTGCAAATAGGTTCTTTAAATAGCGTAAATATGCACTAAAAAGAAATATTACACACTATGGGGGTAAAATAGAATAAGAACATTTGTATTAATTTTATTATGCCTGTTATGGACTTGTTTTAAATTTACATATAGGATTAAATAGAGCTGCCGAATTTATTATAATTATGATATCGTTTTCTGCACGGACAAACCCGCGGGCAGAAGGTAGTAATTAATGATCGTACACGGAAACTGTCCAGGAGCTCGTTTTTAGTAGTAGCAAATATAATCTCACTGACCACAGTCACAGGAAATCATATCGACTTTTCATATTTGGCCAGCGCAAGACAAAGCATCGACTTATCCCCTGCGATTTAGTGACATACTTAAAAACAATAAAGGCTACAATGGCTTGAACTTTCGCTGCGTATAATTAGATCATATTTGCATTACACGACGGCGTGCGTTCAGGCAAACTTCAGCCTTACGATACGAGCGCAAAAGCCGTGCATCGTGTCGTAGCGAGTTGGACCAATGCACAAGGTGAGTGGTAGTTAATATACGTACATTAACATACCGCTAATGCACATTAGCCATTGTTTCGAGTACAAACAGTCGCCCACACGGCGCGTAGGCGCAGTGGAGCGCCTACCTTTGTTAATTATTGCGTGCCCACAACCGACGGTGTTTTTGAATGAAATTATATTTAATATGATAATGATAACTATAGACAGATGAATGGAAGTTAATATATTGTGTTTTGTGTACAGAAGACTCATTTGTCAATACGATGATTTAACTTTTAGAATTATAACAAACGAGTGATCAATTTCCCCGAAGTTAAGTGGACGCTGCAGCCGATTGACATACACACTAATTCAGACAAAAACTTCTAACTGATAACCTTTTATGTTTTGGAGGGAAAAGTTTAAAAGGTATCGGGGGAACTATTCCGACTTATGTGGGATTTCTGGATTTTGCTGGCCTCCTGTGCTTGCAGAGCACACCAAGATCTTGGAACGCAACCGTTGTTATCTAGCAAGACATCCCAGTCGGTTCCATAGGAGGAGTTTTCCTGGTTCCTCGAGCACTGGCCTATACCACATCAATATGGAATCACTCACACCCGAGATAGCTCGGATCAGTTCAAGCTCCCACTCTTACCACTTCTCCTACAAGACTCCTTTTAATCACAATCGACAGGCCGCAGATACCGTAGCATCGTGCTGGATCTGTGCTTCAGACACAATCTAATGTTATACCTATATTCGTTACTACTCCAAGTTAATAAGATGGTTACTTCTTTATGTATCCGACAATCACATTTCTTCAAACCAGATACAGAAGAAAAATCAAAAATCAAAATACTTTTATTCAAAGTAGATTCTTTACAGAACTCTTTTTGAACGTCAATAAACAACCACCGAAACCAAAGGTGTTTAGTTTTGGAGAAGAGTCGGCGAAAGAAACTCCAAAACACACATATTTTTTATCTTTAAAATGTAATTTTCAAATAATAACTTAAACTAATGGAGCTGGAGTCGTTTCAGACCATATGTGCTTATCATTTAGATAATCATTGGTTTTATAATACTCCTTTTTACATAATGTTTGTTTAATAACTAATTTAAACTTCTTTTCTGATAGATTTGTGATATGTTCTGGTATTTTATTGTAGTAGCGAATACAGTTTCCCATGAATGATTTGGCTACTTTACATAATCTACATTTAGGGGCAGCCAATTTATCCTTGTTTCTTGTATTAAAATTATGATTATTACACTTTTTGACATATTTATTATTGAGTTTTCTAACATACATTATAACGATGAAATGCTGGCTCTATCCTAGTCGAACTATTGTTCTACAACAAATTATATATTGTTACTTACTAATACCAAACGCTATGATGAGAACCTTAAATGTTGCAATTCCAATAAACTAACGTATTCTATCATCCAGTTATCCATCTGGATTAAAGTTGTCACTGCAACCCATGGGTATTTATAACTAAATCAAAATAGCGTTAAGTTCCTAACTGACGTTAGCCACAGGTGCGTTATTACCCTTTACAAACGTCTTTTATCTAATCATCCATCAAAAACTTCAAGATTTTCTATTAGACCCAGGCCTCTCTTAAATAGATTCATTCCACAAGAGTAATATATTCTTGTGGCATAAAAATGCAACAACTTCCCATTGTCGTCCGTACATAGGCCTCTTTAAGTTTCACTTCTGTCAGTCTTGTGACCTTAATATCCAGTGATGTTCATGTCTTTTAGAGCCACAGGACGCAGTAATTATAACTTCGGTCTACCGTTCAGAAATTACCGGGTTGAACGCCTGTTAAAAAACATCTCAATTCTGATTTAAGCCCTTTTCGCTGTGTGTTCTGTGCGTGTCAATGGCAAGCACGATAAATATTTCTAATATACAAGTATATTCGTAAGCGTTATCCAAACCGGTTTGTACAGAGGGTTCCAGGTTCGATTCCCATTTATGCTTAGTTAGACTCCGAATGATGGACTTAGTTTTCTGCTTTGTATGTAGGTGTTGGTATCTGTGACATCGTGACGTGACAACGTAAGAGATGCTTATACGGTGTTATGAGTGCAGAAGTCGTATTTATTTATTCTTAAGGTCGTCGTCCACATGGCTGAATTAACTTAAATATTAACTTAGCCACTTCCCGGGTGTGGCCGACACCCCAGTTATGATCGGCTACCGTCAAGGCAGTCCCGGTGTTTTGTCAGTAACTGAATACCGCGCAAACCCGCGAACGGTAAAGTGCCAACCCTACTATTATATTTCTGCACCGTGTTTGTAGCTAGGGTTGTCAACAATTATTTTAGTCACAGATTTTAGATCCATTTAACTCTTGTTCTTTATGGAGTTTTTTTTACAGATATTTACATATCTATCAGTAAAAGATCACTAAAGAAGATTTTTTTCAAATACCAGCATAACATGTATAAAATAAACAAAAAATTGTATAATTTTATCATTTTATAAATTTGCTAAGTCAAACCTACTATAAAATGATGAAATAAACTTGTCGATTTATTGAAAGGTATTGTGTCTAATATTAACTTATAAGCGATCAAAGTTGCAGGCAAGAGCTAGTTACTTATATTTACTTTGCCTTTAAAAAACGTTATTCTCTGTAACATTTACTAATTTAAAATTTAAAATATTAAATTAATATTAAGAGGCGTACTTTGTAAGTAAATCGCTATTCATTTAATACCTCCATCTTGCGGTCGCTTGTCGCGTAAAATGGTTATGAAATATTGTAATTAGTCTTTTACATTTAACTAGTGCCCTAGTTTACTTCTTACAGGTCTCGCTGGTAATTAATTACTTTGCAGGAGGCTAAAGGAGAATAAGTTATATAGTATTAAATTAAAAGTTGGCTAGAAAACAAAAAACGGCTAAGTATACTTCTGTTTTTATTAATATTTTATTAAATGGAAGTTATAAACGATCATTCAGTCCACCTGCTTGTAATTTATCATTATCGCTCAAAGACATTCGTAATCAACTACACCAAGAGTTCTTCACAGTTTCAGGTACCGCGTTTCATAAGTCTATAGACGACGAGTACTTTCTGTCAAGTGCCCATTTGTCTTTTTCGCTAAGTTTATTTAAAAAAAGAAGTTGCAACCGAAGTCGACTAGAGTTGATGCTTTTGAAGTTGAAGATGGTTGCCTCATATAATAAATAACGCTTTCTACATCACATCCCCATACTAGGATTCCCTGTGACGTGGTGCCACGGATAAATACAAGACGATTTTGTAATCGTCAACCGTGTTAGTATTAACTCCCAGAGCAATAATGACCGGGAAACAAACCCGAATCTCTCTGCGTGTCAGACCAGTAAGGTTACCGCTGAACCAAGTGAGTCTTATACTTCTAATAATACTAATTTTATATGCGAGTGAACCTGCAACCACATCCTTCCTCTGATATGTAAGAAACACTAGAATTGCATCTACAGGCTAGAAATATATGAAACGTTAAAAATGTAAGCATAATAATCGCAAAATGGTATTTATTTTATTAAGTGTACAATTGTAAATAATCAGCCTAGCCGAGCAACGACATAGCATCGCAAAATCTTTGTCGTATATCGAAAATTTGCGAGAAATGGAAATGTCACTAGCTACCACTGCTAGTATTTATAATTTATACATAATATAAATGATGTTCACGTAGATGCATCAACCCTACCGGCAGCTCAGCTACAGTCGGCACCGACCGAATACGTGAGTCAACAGCGGTTAACGCAGTCGCTTGCACAGCTGCTGTGTGCGCACAGCCCGTCTAGCGGCTGTTTGCTGTGCGATTGTCATCTTCTACACAAATACCGCGAAAGACAGGCCAACGCATAATTATTACAGTTAATAAATGCAGTAAAGGACGCTCTTTTACAATTCCTTAACTTAACTTAGTGTTAAAGCAGTAATCTCGCGCATTGTGATATTTGCGACATCAATGAAAGTAATTACTGTGAAACATGTTCTTATCATAAATTTGCAAGCTTTGTGCCTTTATATGATATCAAAACCTATTTGGTATTTATTTTATATATTTTAGCCTGAAGATAAGGTACACGGGCCACCTGATTGCAGCAGTGACCGTCGCCTATGGACATTTGCAACACCAGAGGAGTCGCCAATGCATCGCCGGCTTTGAAGGAAAGCTCACTTTACACCTTTAATGAAGAGCCCCATGTCATAGCGTTTAGGGAATACTTTAGAAGGAAGTTCGTTCCTTCGTTCGTCGTTCATCTTTCATTTTGCGTGTCCGTGGTAAGAACAAGCGTGCAAACCGAACTGTCGTGGTCCGCCACGAGTCCAGTTGATGCGGATGGAACCTTAATCGTTGGCGAGTGGTGTGATGAAAAAATTTGACGTAGGTACCAGGTCAAATAGTTCATCTGAGCACTCACCATTGTAAAGCCGGTAGAACATACAGAGGGAACTTGTGTCCCTCCGTAACTCCAAGTGTTCATACTGGTCGGTGATCCTTGGGTCGTTAACGATACGGGCAGTGCGTCTTTGTACTATGTCAAATGAGCCGAGCTGGTACTGTGGCACACCTGCTCAGAAGTACAAGCAGTATCTTCACCACTCTTTTTCATCGCAATCCTTCTTTAAACAATTCTTGTTTCGGTTTACAAGGTATGGTTGCAACTCTAACATAAAACACTACTTCACTTCCTCCATACGTTCACTTGTTTACATTTCAGAGAATAATCCAACATACCTCAGTAACTTCACGTTTAAAGGTTCTAAAGAAACAAATTAATTAAACATCAGCCTCGAAACGTAATGGCCTAATGAACGCTTAGTTATTTTCTTTTTCTGCACGTTTTTTGCTTTCATTCTAAAAAGCTGTAGAAACAATATTGTGTTATTCATAAACATATGGTGTTTTAAGACTGATGATTTTTCTGGTGATTATATCTATTTAAAGATGGAAGCAACAAACAATGTAACATGATAAATATTTACTATATTCCGTAAACATTTATAATGTGGGTTCGTAGAGTTGAAGTCAGTTATGCAGCTATCCTTGTAATCTCTGAAGGCCATTAGATCATTATGTGACCTGCTGCCTCTGCTATTTTTTTATGTTAAATAATCGTGCAGATCACCTGTAAATAGTTTTCGTAGCCCATAAACATCCATGTCAAACCACAAAAAAGATTAATTTCTGTCTGGCAAAATACTAGCGTACTGAAAAAATACAGCTCAATAATGTTATTTTTAATGGAACATTGATTTGTCATATATGTCGCGTAATTACTACAGACCTTACTACAAAAATATCTGACACAGATATGTATAGTACACCAAACTACACAGTAGAATTTATAAGTACCTCATTGCTGGGATACATGGAATGAAAGTTTGTAGTTTATTAAAATGTCGTAGTTCGAGCTCCGAATAAGATGAGAGTCACAGTCAAACACTACGCGCATGTCACTCGAGGCAAAGCTGAAGAGGCAAAGGCACATATGAAAAAGTTTATAAAACACTCGACGTACTCCGTGACAACGTTTTGTCCCGATTTGCAAAAACATGATAATGCTTTCTACACTCAAAGTTCTATAGTTGACTGTTTACGATCGGAAAGGTACCACCGCTGCCTTCGTAATTCCACTGTGAAGTAATTCTTGTGATTCACTTTGAAAGATGCGGTTGCCGGCTGTATTTCGAGGTGAGGCATAATCTTAGGCCTCAGGTATAGAAATAATTTGGTAAAACGGTGTGATTGCCGACTCGCTTACAATTGCGACGACCATTTTAGTCCTCAGGAGTTTCAACGCAACTGCGTCACGTGTTACAAGGATATCAACCACGTCAGTTTTCAAAAATAAAACATTTCTTGCTGATCCAACTTTGCATTTATTCCATGTAAGCCGTTCCTATTGTTAATTCCAAAAACGATATAAGAATCCCTCAACACCACACGAGGCAAGCAAATATGAAAACTTGATAAAACACTCGAGGCTGGATCGTCATTGTTTTGAGTCGCGACTTTCGAAACGCGTGTTTGCTCGTCTATTAGCCGCTGTGACGAGCCATCATTGCAGCTCGTTCGCATGCCTGTGAAAATTACGTAAAAACTCCCTAACCACACAGCGTGGCCGCTAACCAACTTGTGTTTTTACCTCTGCTTGTGAATTATTAAAATCAACAGAGTTACTTCTGCTCCGCGCAATGACTCCATACTTTTGATGCTTATCGTCATAAATAAGAAATTACGTGTTGTTTTTATTATTTGCATTGCGCAGTGTAATGAACCCCGGCTAGAAATAAAATAGAAAAAAATGTAACTAAATATACAACCGACTTCACAATCACTGCAATAAATAAATATAGTGGAATGTTGATTTTTTTTTTATTTGAGGTAGATTGAAATTGGTTAAAAAAGATAATAGACATACTTTTAAACCTTTCAGATAATCTAAATCTTCCCCCAAGATCATTTAGGATAGATATTAATTGTTATATCGTTTGCAGCACGCTTATTTAAAAAATAAATGTAAAAAACAGGCGTAAAACTTTATTTGCCACAATAATAATAATGACTGATGAAAATGTATATAGAGATAAAATAAATAATTCTAATTTCAAGACATACATGACCTTAACAAGATTTTTTTTATTAAATGTGGTGAAACGCGCTTGCAGACTACTTGATGGCAAGTGATTGTGACATCTGTAACTAATTTCCATCTACAAGAGTTCCCCTGAATACAGTCACAGAAGTATTAATTATTACTCCTCAAAGCTACATTGCATTGGACATCGATTACAGAAGTACTCTTCAAAACTACATTACCATGGATAACTACCCCCTGGATTCTAATCTCGGCGACACGCCTACACCCTGGCGAGCCTCATCAATTCGTTGTTCAGGGATACCTCAGCCGACTATAAAGCATTTATTCAATAATTCAAAACGCATGCATATCCCATTCATAAGCTTTCGCACCAATGAATGTAAATAAATTCCCACATTACGTATGCGTAAGTGCAGTATGAAGAACGCCTGCGTTGGCGCAAGAAACACTCCTGCCAAGTTTCCTAAGAACTTTTCAATTATTCTATAACAGAACATTTACCGTATAAAGAGTTAAAATGAGATTTCAAAATAACGGTTTCCAATAATACAATTTATAACTCTTTTGGAATCTGGAATCTATTGGAATAAAATAAAAGTATATGGTTTTAGTTCCTATACCATCAAAGTGGGAAAAGAGCCTGTAAGTAAACTCATGGCCAAACGCACAGTACTTATAAAAATGAAAGTTTGTTTAAACTATAACTATGTATATGAAAACTATTTTGATATTAAATGGAGATCTTTTTTTTATTATGTAAGAGTAAGAAACAGGCATGTATGCCACCTGATGTTAAGTGGTCACTGCAGCCCATGATTAACCACGTCCAATCTCAAATAGAACAGAAGTGCTATTTAAGGATGGACGCGGATGCGTTCCTACTCTTAAGGACTAAGATGGTCGCCGCCAATAATGTGTCGGATCAATCGTGAGCACCTGTTACATAGTTAAGTATATAAATTCCGCGATGATATTACTTTAAAATTACCTCCTACTTAATTTAGATTCCATATTGAAATAAAAGAAACGAAATATCTTACGAATTTTTGAAACATGGAGTCACGTTATGAGTGATAAAGCATTTAGCGCGTCTCGTATTGTTTTAGCAAATGGCGGCACAAACAGCGGTCCACGACTGTTTATTTAATTAAGATTCGAGTGACGAAGAAATACGGACAACGGCTGATTGTACAATTATTGCTAAGCGAATTAATTACTGCATTGAGTTACGAGATAAAATGTTATTTATAGTTAACAAGATTCGCAGTAGTTTGACGAAGCGAGATGTCACTTGTAAACTAATTAACACTGTCCTCTTTATGCTCGGTCTTAATAAATTAAGACTGGTATTTATTGTTCTATTTATGTACTGATAATACTCTGGTATCAACACTTGGTTGGTTACAAACTTGAAAAACAAATCAAATAGACTCCTTACACAAGACTTCTCGTCAAAAGACCCAATAGACCATGCATACTAACTTACCCATTTTACTGTTACAATGCTGACCTTGGATCTCTTCCTAGAATATTAAGGTGAACCCTCAGGAATGCAGGTTTTCTCACCGTTTTCCTTCACTACTAATACAAGTACTAATTAACTTATTACGCCCACGTAACTTCAGAAGACCATTAATACGTTACAAATATTCGAACCCTATAAAAATGAGAGACCAGATTTTTTCTGGACAATCAGTGCTAACACACGCACACGTACGCACGCATGCACGCCCGCACTCACGCACACACACAATTACCAATAGACATGAAACCACATATTGTGGCCATTTTACGATAGAGAAAAATAGACGGATGGTAATAAAATATCTACAAGCTTTAGTATTTGCGTGAAACAGACATGTAAAATATATGTGAAACAAAACAATAAAACGCGCTTACTAATAACCGTAAATAACTGTAAAGGTTTATCGTGGGATCGGTCGCGCCGCATTCTGCAACAGGCGCTTCCGCGTCCCCGACACCTGCACCACTCGTAAAGGTGTGAATTGCCCTTTACAGGGAGAACGCACTTACTGCATCTAAGGTTTATATTTTTACTTGCTGTGCCCGCGACTTCGTCAGCGTTTATTTCATATAATTCCAAAATCGTGAAACAATCTACGCATACATGCATCCAGTGATTATTTAATTTCTCGACCCTGACAATGCAATAAAACCTTCCTCAGGAATCACTATACATGTTATTGACAACTGTGGCAAAATCCGTCCATTACTTTTTGAATTTATCACGAACAGACAGACAGACACGACGGGGGACTTTGTTTTATAATATTTATAGACAGATGTGTTAAAAATAAAGTTTATGTGATACTAAGCCTATGATCTTAGACTTTGTAAGGGAGAGTTCAAACAGCACCACATTGCCCGTAACTGCACATTGGAATCTCTTTTCAAGATATTACTTTATTATTCTTTTTTTTACTTCAAATGTCTGAATTCTATTTAAGATAACATATTATTATAATTGATAAGTTGCGAATTTCACATGGACACCGAAACAGCCTATTATTTACCTCGTGCTAATCTTATTCGGACATCAAGGCAGTTTTTTGTGAGGACAGTAACAAACGAGCATGCTGGCCTGAAGTTAAGAAGTCCTACCTGAACTCGGACGTTTTTTCTTCCTGTCGACCTCAGCCAGCGGGGCGCTCAAAGCAATGAAATGATTTTATTGTACCTTTGACATTCATTAAGTGCCCGTAAATATCTTAACCATGCAAATATTAAAACTACTATTTGAGGCCTTTATTAACGCTTTAGAACACAAACAGATAGTTATCCGTTTTTATTAATTTTTGTCTGTATGACTGTGCGTTTGTGCGCGCTAATCTCAGGAACTGCTTAACCGATTGCAGTGCGGTTTTTACTAATATATTACAGTAAGCCTGACGTAATATTTAGTGTTCGTTCAAATTCATAAATAAAAAGATATGCGAATGTTACGGGAGTGAGTACATGAAAAATTTTTGCTGTTAGGATCTCAAAAAATCCTAAAGTTGAAAATTAATATAGCCGCGGGCAGTGGCTACTATTTAAAGGTGAAAGAACTATAGTTCGACCGGGGAGGTACCACCGCCATCCTCATAATCCGCCTTAAAGTATTAGTTGTGTTTCGGTTGGAGAGGTGCGGTTGCAGGCTGCACTTTGAAGCGAGGTAATATATTAGTCCTCAGGAGTAGCAACGTATCGAAGTTCGAGCTCAGATAGGATTTCAGTTTTGTTTGTGGTTGATCGTGGACGTCTATGGGCTGCGACTACTTAACATCAGGTGGTTTGCATGCGAGTTTGCTACTACTCTTCTCACGTTAATAAATAATAATAACAATAATCATTAGAATTTGTGCACAAATACTTGTACAAAACAGAAAATGATGTTGTGGAAAGTGCATCCGGAGAGTATACGATAGCACGATGTTCAAAGTGCAGTTGGGAAGTAAGAAGTCATTAAAGTGGATACCAGTAAGTTGGTCCAAGATTGTTGCGAGGTACTAGCGCTGCATAGTGGCAACAAACAGGCTGCCGAAAGTGGTGTGCGGTGCTGTTATTGGTTGTATCTTATATGTATTATTGTGGCGTGTTATGTTGGGGTCAAACCGTTACGGATGATAATTGTTTGTTTAAAACGAAAATATCGTTTTTTAAAGTGTAGTAGATAAAATAAAATTTGTTCGTGTTTCATTTTACTTTTATTGCTATTATAATTATTTATACTTAGACTTTAAAATAAATATCACTTTACTTAATAGACTGAATAGTTTGTAGATAACAAGGTCAGACAAGACGACTTTTTTATTTCATACTATTCACAACGTGTTTAGCAATTGTGTATAAAATTTTGAATTTACTTTTTTGTTAGTTTGTTTTAAATACTAAGCCTGTTTTTAAATATTATTAATTACTTATTTTATTTTTTATAGTATGATGAAACTCGACTCCCAAGAATTTTTGCGACAATCTTAAAATTGACATAGTCACATAAGGAGCACATTACAAAATAGAACTAAAAACTTCTTAATAAATCTCTGGCTAGTTACAACAAGTAAGTGATTGTTTATTGTAATAATTAAACTTTGCCTTCAATGAAAATTGCAGCTATCAGTACGCAGAAACGGTCGGTCGTGAGGTCAATTACGCCAATCGTTACCTATCTGTATTACTTACGTTCGCCTTATAAATAACTCTTTGTGTATTTACATTTATATTCCTCCAAACATTAGACTCCAATTGATAATAAACACAGATAAATACACTGTTACTTATACGATTATCTTATACACGCACATATATTTATGTATAATGCTCAATAATAAAAAAAAACAATTTCAAATTAGGAAACAATTAAACAATCTTTAAGAATTAATTAAAAGTAATAAATATAATAGTTGAAAATAAAACTGAACATTAACATTAATTTAAATATTAAAACTTTTAATTTAAATGTCAAAAGTTGCAAACATGAGTAATTTTATAGTATGGCAAATAGATCGAAACACTGTAAAGGTGAATTTTAAAACCCATGTGTTTTAACACAGTAATCATATAAACAAGTACATATTTAAAACACCTATGAACAGCAATGTAATTTCTCAACGAGGAATATTTAATCTTTTACTTTAAATCCCCAATTCATCATTCAATGTCCGTTCGTGTACAGAGGTCACTCATTTCAAGTTTTGAAATGAAATAAAATGCTGTCGAGCCAAAAATATTTTAGTCCACGAACCGCGTGCAATATCGTAAATTATTTCTTTTTGGATGCTCGTAATATGCTTCAGAGTGAACGTCAGCTGGAGTTCCGTGGGTGAGTTGAAATGCACTAACAGGGGTGGTGGTAGTTTTTTTAACGTGCATAGGTAACCCTTGTTCATCTCACCCACGAAACTACATTTTTTATGTTAGAAGAGCAGCAAACGAGAATGAACGCAGTTCATAGACATCCACGTAGAATCACAAAAACGACCGAGATCCCATCTGAGCTCGAACGTATGTAGATGCGTTGCTACTCTTGAGGACGGAGATGGTCGCCTACCTTCAGCGTGTAGCCGGCAGTAAAGTAACTTTACGGTAGATTATGAGGGGTTCATGAGGCTCATGATACATATCTCTAAAAGATTTTACGCATTATTGTCTAAGAGAAAATTGGTCATGAGAATTAGCAGCTGGCTTGCGGTCTATTTCAAGAACAAATTAACCGATGAGTTTTATTTTCTGGTGGTGAGTTCATACTAATGTTATATCCTGGTACAAATAACTTTTATCCGTGTTTCCGCTCCACGACAGAGAAAAAGATGTGTCACAGTGTAAAACTAGAATAGTTTGGTGTTATTTAATAGATTTTTCAACCTTGGAAATCACAATATTTACTTCATCCTTTGTAAGTAGATTAAACATATTAGTTATTACTAACAGACTTTTATACTATTGACAATTAACAACGATAACACAGTCGCATTTTCTTCTTCCTACTATGAAACAAAAATCTGAGTTACATTTACCAACCCGTACTTGGTTGCCTAAACATTGTACGAAAGCTTAAATGAAAAGGGATTATATGACGGGCAGGGGAACAACAATAATAAGATATAGTAGTCTTTTCTTAATGAAAGGAAAGTGATAAACGATTATACAAGCCATCTGATGCTAAGTACTCGCTGCAGCGCGCAGACATCCACATACAATCACAAACTGACTGAAGTCCTATATTAAGTCGCACGTAAATACGAGTACGATGCTGGTTCTGATTACTAATATTACTTGGCTTCGGGGTGTGTATGGTGTGAGTTTCACTTCGTAAATAATTAAAGACGATTGTTCCTATGTTCAAATATATTTTGTCTTAACCCGATACAGAGAGGTTGGTTTACTGATTAAAACTATTACATTAACAATTTAGCAAACCAAAATAATACAGAAAACATGATATGTTTGTTGTAATTAATCTGATGTGGAAATAGTGCCTCGTGTGAGACTACATGATGCAATATCTATGACTAATTACAAGCAGACACACCAAGATGGGCAACTTGCTTTAAGTGTAACCGACAATCGCACTTCTCCAAATAAAAGATTTGTTTCATGGTGGATTATATAGCCGACGGAGGTACGTCCCAAGGCCATCCATAAGCATACTAAACCTATAATATTTCTTCATTTCTGTCATTAGAAATTACGAAGCTATTAATATCTAATCAAGAACAATATAATAGACAGCTACAATATAATAAACAATACAATTTTATGAAGCAGTGAAAATATAAAAACAATTGAATAGACATATGAATATTCATAGACACAAATTCACTGTAAAATAAACAAAAGCAGATGTCATCCGCTGGCAAGATCGACAAAAAAGGAAACAGATGGGCAAAAAGATAAGATTCACTTTATACACGTCTTATCAGTCATCAGTGCGGGCGCATTGTTGACAAGTGTATGCGCAGTGCCACCGTACCACTGACTTTAGAGAACGAAGCTAATGGAAATAACACATCTGGCGAATTAAGATGAGAACGCCGTCTGTCACTTATGATAATTTTATTTAGCGTTAAAATTTGAATCTCACCTAAGACACAGTGTCACTCCATGTTTGGAAACCCACATTTTTCCATAAAGTCACTATAATAACTCGTAATGCCACTTGCCGCCTTTGCCTACAAATTCCGCCTGTATACAATTTTGTGTGACATTTTATTCAGTGGTGTTGTATAGAAACAATGCCTTTATTAAAGTAAGCTGCATTTTTTTATCTTTGGATATGTCAATCTTCTTCCCTATCATGCAATGAAACTATACGAACATCTATATACATAAAAAAGTGAAGTTGCTTATTTTTGTATCTCAAGATACATCGAACCGACATATAATTAACATTGTAAAATATAGTAATTTATAATTTGTAAGGTTCTTCATAAGTATATACAAACCCAATGCATGTAATTTCATTCTATTACATTATTACAAGTTATATGACTTTTTTATAATATGTAAGTAACATCGAGTATCACGATTAATCCTCCAGTATATTGGTACTGTAACGTTACTAACATGTGGTTACTCAACTCTTGCTTAACCAGAAAACATGAATGGAAAACATATTTTATGGAAAACAACAAGCATTCCTACGAAAGCCCTAAATCTGTTTTGGTTATACATACCCCAATAATGTCCCAGTAAAAAACACACTATACTTAATAAACTTGTGAGTCTCTCAATGTCCTTAATGCAGAGACAGCGACTACCCAGAGTACCACATGGTACTTAGCATGTTCGGCAAAATGTCGACGGTTGTATCTGTCGTCGTCGGTTGCGCATTGTTGACAGGTTAAAGGCGCACGCGCATTACAATTTGTTTTGGATATAGCGCCGGCGACGGATTTAGCGTGGGACGAGTTGTCCCTGCGTCTGGCGCTCACGTGTACGCCTACAGCGGGAACTTCTCTAAATGCTGTTTGAATTGTCTTCCCATACGCCTTGTTTGTCCAAATGTATTTATTGAAACAATTACATGCGTCACCAGCGCCCGCCCGCTTCGCCGAGCTTTTTCAATTTATGATTTTTATTTTTTTGGGACAAGATTATTAAAGGGGACAGCAGGCTACATGATGTTATGTAACCGCTGCAATCCATGGAAATCCACATACAATCTTAAACAGGACTGAATTCCTACCTGAAGTCGTAAGTAGTTGCCTTGCTATACCTGAGGACTAAAATTGTCGCCTCGCTTTAAAGCGTAGCCGTTAGCGTGGTCATTTGCTAAATTAATCATGAGCTTGATCACTTACAACTTATAACAAAACCAGATTGTAATAAAAACCTAACCTACACAAACTTCAAGGAGTCCTAAACCGTGTGCCAGGGTGGTTAGAACATTGGCCTCATTTTCACGTTGAATAGCAATCGCAATTCTTTATGATACGTATGAACCAGCTCTCTTATCACTTACAGTGTCGATCACACATATCAGTAATAATTATGGATATCTCTACTTTACCGTACTCCCCGGAAGTATAAATACGTGTGGAGGATGGTAAAATGTTCTGCCTCGCTCAAAAGTTATTTCATGACCTTTTCTATCAGAAGTTAGTTAATCCGTATATGTGGTTTGATTTCTAGAAACTGTACGTTATCGAAACACGATTTCGTTGAGATAACTTTTGACTTGAGCCAATTTGTTACGTATGCGACTACGAGAGCTCCAACAGATAACCGAGGCCAGCGGGTTAACAATTTGTACTTAAAATGTAATTGATGGCTAAGTAGCCAAACTTCCCACTCCAGCCATCACGTCGATACCTACTTTATAGCACCAGTGTAACACTTCTTTGTTCTAGTTTGAATGGCGTCATGCAGATTTATTTTTAATGACGTAAGCCTTAAAACTAACAACATATGTGCGATTGAGTGATTTCAATTCATTCAATATTGAGGGCGTCACCATAGGGCCCGTGGATGGTAATGACCGCCGAACTTCAAAAAGGTTGTTACTTTATTTGTCAAAAAATACAACGTAAGCAATATTGAAGTTTTAAATTAAAATATCCATGATTTCGATAAGACGCACTAATGATTTTATAAATGACCACGGTCGTCTGAGGTGATGACAGTTAACCACAAATCTAAACTATATTTCCGTACAGATACTCGTAAGTATCTAACCTAAAGAAACTGCGTGCCCATATCCGCCTTTCATCACATAAACATTATTTTGCGTATGCTGTCTAAAAATATTCTCCGTTTGCAGTTTCCCCAGGATAATTTTTAAATCTGATTTTCACCTAACTCATACGAAAAAGGCGGTGTCAGAACACTAAGTTACTTTTTATGCATAAATATTTATGCGGAAATTAAATTTAGATTTTGCATTCATTAGGTTTCAAATTACCATCGTAAACTTTGTAGATAATATTATCACCTAAATAGTTATTAACACTTATTAAAGCTCGTAAATGGAAAGTGCAATTGTAAGTCGAGCGAGTGTCGTCACGAGCTAGTTAAAGATGAAAATGTCACAAGGTTAAACAATCAATGCTTTAGCGTCACTGTTATACTTGTACTATTTTGTTAGAAAGATAACTTCATGTTATCACGTGACCCGTACCATTGTGATCAAAATCAAAACCTTGACATTGTTTTTATCTATTCCTCTTATTTTATTTTTAGTACACTTGTTACATTTTACTAATTGACACAATTTCGTGATGATATGAAACATCTACAGTCACGTCTTAGAAGTGATACGAAATCATATGCTGTATGTATATATTATACTCCATATATAATTAACTTGGTTTTAAAAATAGTAATAATTACAAATATAACATGGAATACCTTATAATATTATTAATAATTAATTAAATAATCTTCATCATCATTTATTTCAAACATAGTCCATAACGTGTTAGTAATTGCAGTAAATATGAAAGTCCTGGCAAACCAAATAACAACATAATTAAATCATTTTCTGTGCGACATTTTTACAGAAGTGATTTGCAACGAGTTCCATCATCACATTATTGGGCTGTTTAGTTTAGTTCAGAACTATTAATCAATTATTGGTTTTATTTAATTGTAAATTGTTTCAAAACTAATAACTTTGACGTTACACATCTGCCGCGCGTCCAATGACGGCCACATGGTTGTA
>DWON01002593.1:0-20154 GCA_018251015.1 Phocides pigmalion okeechobee
CGCAGGTTAAACTTCAATCTTCAATAACTCAAAAGTAATATTTTGTGGGATGGATCCTTTTTGATAATCTACGTCCAAATACAACTGTGACATAAACTTAGTTCGTGGGTTTAAATTGAAAAAAAAAACATACTAATATTGATCAACTCGCATAAAAGCGAGGCAAGCATGTTAAGTTTTCAGCAGTAGTGATGCATCAAGTTATTCCTGATAGAACTTCAGTACAGCTTTTGTTTGAACAAGGATGTCTATGTGCTGTAGTAATCATTTAACATCATGTGGCCCGCGTGCTTATTTATGAATCTTCCAAATTCTTTTAGTTATTTGTTCTATATCTTTTCTATATAATAGGCAACCAATATGTAACAATATCTTTTCAGCCTTTTCTTGAATATTGTGAAGACATTCCTTTGTAATCATTTCTTGTTATATCTTATTAATGTACTGTTCTTTCACAGGATAAACTTTTTCCTTATGCTGAGGAAAATGTGAAGCAGTTCCTGGAGAGCAAGTGGGATAGTGATGAGGTGAAGAAGGCTGTGGAAGGTCTGAGGGAGCTGGCTCGTGATGACGTGAAAAAGAACACCGAGCCCAATGATGCTATGAACGTTCCTGGAGAGGTATGAATTACATTTTCAATCTTTATTTTGGAATATAGATGTCAGAAATGAATATGCAGTGTATTCAAATGGTAAATGGTCATGGTCGATCATCAGTAGAGTTTATTTTGATTGGGATAGTATCATAGCAAACAAGGAAACAGAATGTAAGGAGGAATTTACATCTTTTAAAGTGGCAATTATTACATTAATATTTTTTTAGTCAAATAGATGTGATATACTATCGATCTGAGTTCAAAAAAAAGTTATGTTTGTAACAACAATGTATCAAAACCAATATTATATATAAACATAGAACTCAGTGTTTCGATTAATAAAAAATATAAATTTAAGTCATTGTCAAAAAGCTCTTGCTTGATTGAAACATTATTAATGCCAAAACTGTTATATATAAAAAGGCATAGTTTCTGACAGCACCACTGTATGTGCTATTGTTATGGTTGTCCCCATCTCAGTCAGAGAAAGTCTTGCATATTCATCTATTATGGTTAAATGGAAATCCTGAACTTTTTGATCAGTAAAGTACAAATAAAGTAAAGTTCTTCAACAAATAAAGCTTAAAAAAAATCTTGTTGTGGTAGAAAGGTGTGGATGCCGGCCCACTTGTCTAAGAGGCCACCGTCTCAGTTAAACTTTAGGAGTAGCGTGATGAATTTCAGGTAGATTTCAACTGATGGTCTATGTACTTGGTTATAGATTTTCAGTGATTACATTACACATTGTAGTATCATAGTAATTTGAATTAAAAGATTATAACTGTTCCAAGTTACATCACAAAATACCTGAAAAATGGAATGACTTGGACTATTTAATTTTCAATTAACAAATGGAAAATGTGGTTATACTGGTCATTGTCTCTATGAAAGTAAACCCAACTTCATAATTCTGTATTGGACAGGGAATCCTATTCCACCTGGAATAATACATCAATGTTTTGTCTCTCTTTTGAAAGTATTCCTATCCTACTGTCATTTAGCTAAATGAAAGAGGTGGATGAACAAAAGTCAACAATATATATATATTGCTCGCGTTAATGTAATTAAACATGACCTCTGTACACCTGTGCATTTAAATTAGGCAAGTCAATAAATGCTTAAAATTCAATTATTTCTAGGAATGATATGCAGCATACAGAAATATTTTTAACTTTCATAAGCATATTTTCCTTACTATTTCTTTGCGTCCTTTTCTGAAAATTCATCATAAAGTTTGCAAAGCCGTGTTGGTAGATCATGGCCTTTCTTACTCTGAGAGGAGACCCCTTTTCAGATGTGGTACAGTAATGGGTTGACGATGATACAGTGACCTTCACAGTAATGAGATTAAAAGATATTTTGCTGATAGCGTAATTGCAATACTGCGAAGTTAAGAAATTTATCTAAATATTGTAATTTATGGCAATATACATATAAACGTTATAAGCTGTTAAATTAAAAAGTTATTGTTCTGAGTACTTGTTAAGCGCCATTTGTTATTAAGTTGCACAAAAAGTTAGATGGTTTTGTAATACTATGGATAAATTAAAACCTGTTAGTGAAAGAAGTTTTGAGAGCATAAAGGGAATATTCTGATACTTTTCTGGTTTGCTTTTTTCGAAATTGTCCTTTAACAAGTCTTAAACAGGAATCAATTAACCCAAAATCACTCATTGTTAACAGGAGAAACTACGTCAACATTTTTTATATTTTAGAAAAAAACATATCTTGAACATAAAAAACATATCTTGTCTTTTGCCGGTTTGATAACCTCTTGACACTGATTGTCTATGAAATGTACACAGTTCTGTGATCGCAAGCGATGTCACGTTAGGTAACACGGAGTAATCTTGTAATAGGCATTGGTTGACGATTTTTAGGGTTTTGTAGCAATATAGACAAGATCGGAACACTTATAATTTAAACATGTATTTCTATTTATATTTAAAAGCCAATTAATTATGTTGGAGAGTTATCATACATTGTAGATATGCTGTGAACTGCTGTGCTGAAATATCATGAAGTAATTTTGTGTTGATTAATTTATTCTGATTACAAAGTTATTAATTCTCATGTAATATCGAGTTAGAGGGCTTTAATAATCCATTTTAGATAAAATCTTTACTTAAACACTACTTTATACATTTTATATTATTTATTTATATGTAATATGATCGATCACTCAAACATTTTTTTAATACATCAAGATTATTTAAAAGATGATAAGGTATTTAGCCTTGAGTGATCATCTTTGGCATTGTATTAAATGTTATTTTTTCTTGTGATTATCTATAAAAATATAAAGTTTAATTTACTTACAGAAAGATTCAAAGGTGGATCAAATTGAGGGTCTAGTCAAAAATGTGAAATGGTTGATGTCTAGCGATCGCAAGGTGACTGCGCTTAAAGAGATGCAAGGGTTGATTTGGAAGAATGGCTATGACAATGGTGATCTCAAGGGCCAGTAAGTACATTTCGAACCAAACTTCACGTCGTTTCGAAATTGCGCGATTGATGACACAATAGGCATATTTCACTATAGCAAACGAAGACGCGTATAGCAATGATAGCTTAGTGGTATATATGGTACATAGAGGCTCATGGGGAATCTGGAGATCGGAGACATAGTTAGTCTCCCTGGCACACAATTCTTCACTTTACGAAGCATAATAAAAAATAATTATTCCTTGCTTTAATGCTGAATCCAATAGTAAGGATACTTGGATGTAAGGTTTCTTCATAAAGTTCTTGATGGATATAGAATAAAGGAAGTCTTATTAATGAAGGAATATAGGAAGTCTTCAAATTTGCTAATTTGCCAGCGTCGTGGACTAAACCGACAACAATATTAGGAGGAGAGATGTGCCCAGCTGTGGGGCAGTAATCTGTTATGATGAAAATACGAGGTGTGATTGTATTCTACAGACATAACTTGCCTCACAAAGAATGTAAAATAATGGTAGCACTTTTATTTGCATCTTGATCGTTTCTTGTACGAGTAAGCTAGATACAAGATACAAGAGCTGTGAATTACCTTATATTAGGACAAATTATAACGTAAAGTAAAGGATATGCATAATGTGTAAAACTCATTCGTTTTTAAGACGTAGTTTAACTTTAATTTATTTATTTTGCAGCGTTTTCGACGACGTGTCACCAGCTCTAGAGCAATGGCGCTCTATGGAAGGCCATAAGGTTTACATTTACTCCTCAGGCTCGGTACTAGCGCAAAAGCTTTTGTTTGGCAAGTCCTTGGCCGGGGACATGACGGGATTGATTGACGGATACTTTGATACTGAAATAGGCGGCAAATGCAATTCCTCCAGCTATACCGCTATATCTGAAAAAATCGAAGTGAAGCCTCAGAAAATACTTTTCCTTACCGATAAGTACGACGGTGAGTCTTTTGTTCTTATTTATAATTTTGTGGAATAAACGAGAGTAGTCAATCATGTTCATAAAAGGATTGACGACTGCCAATAGGTTCTTAGCAACCGGCATTGAACTGTAGCTGAAAACACCCATTATCAATAAGGTCAAAGTAAGGGTAGTAGAGCAAAATATGTATCATTTGTGTTTTAGGCAATTTATCTATTTGTTGAATAGATTTGTAAGTTTTGTTTTGTATTGTTAGAACTAGTCTCGGTAGCGTCCTTCCTATGACTGATCGTGCTCTGTGTTCTACTATATGGTGGGAATAGGTGTAGAGGTAGTTTTGCGGGCTTATTTCTTTTTATATAATATAAAATATCTTAATATAGATACGAAGACTATAGATAGAATGTGTGAAGGCCGCCTGATGTTAAGTGGTCACTGTGACCCTTGGACTAAAGTTCTGCATGAGGTAACAAAATGTTTTACTTCTCCTAAAGAAGACCATGGTGATCATGTATCTATGCATATATGTATGTATGCTGCTGCATCTGGTATTACACATGATTTTTTTGCGATGCTCGAGAAGCCGCAAATGCCTCAGTGAATCTTCAATACTTTTTGGTGCCTTTATATGTTTGGCGCAGGTACCCGCCTGATTGAATATATGTACATAGTTTTACTACTTATAAGAATATTATTAAATTTTCCACATCTACGTGATTACAGAGGCAGTAGCGGCGCGCAAAGCGGGCATGTATGTAGCGATTGTCAGCCGCGAAGGCAACGATCCATTGTCCTCCGCGGCCACGGACGAATACGCAGTTGTCCACAGCTTCGCCCAGCTCGCCGTCTCCAACAAGCGCAAGACGGAACCTCAGGTGCCATCACGATGATGTTATCCCCACAGTAGCCAGCTTTCTGCATGCACTATATTGTATATTATGTTTATGGCGAAAGGTTAGTATTGTTTTGTGTAGTTTATTTGTTTACTCTTATGTATATCTAGCTTCGTGGTGGTGGAATTGAATGTGCTTATTTATTTGACTGTAGTTAGTTTTTGAGTGTAAATTCTTATATTAGTTAGGATCGCGGTGCACGAAATACTCCCGTCGTTGCAAAATTGCAGGCATATGTACATTGTAAGGGAAAATAATATTATGTGACTCGCATAATTTAACAGCATTTTACTTAGATCAATCATACAGTTCTGGGCCTCGATTAAATACCACCGAATTATGTGAATCACTTAATTAAATTACTTCCCCTACATTTTACATATTTTTCAATTGATAAAATTATGTCGAGTATTGTACAGTGTTTTTAACTTACTATAGGAAAGTCCTTAATCATAACAAATTCAGGGAAATTTTCTCAGGAACTATTTGTTTCTGTTTGTCTAACAACATTTATTCTTTGATATTAACAAAAAGACGATCTAGTTCCTAAGAAACTTTCTTTATCTCTTATGATTATGAATTTCCCCATACTTTCCTAGTTAAATATAACTGAATATGATATTATTAAATATATTTCTGTTTTTATACATAAATAAAGTGGCTTATATGTGCAAAGAGGCTAATTTTATACAAGCATATTTATATCCACAACTATAGATTTTTTGCAATGTTATTCTATAATAATAAACAAGGTCTTCTATATGTAAGTTTGTACATAGTTTACTAAATTAATGTGTATATTTGTACATTTTTTGTGTAATACAGAAATAATAAGATCATTAATTTGTTCTGTGTAACAGAAATAAACTTATGTTTTGTTGTAAATCAGTATGTTTAATTTACTTTGTCCAAATGTAGATAACTCGATTTGCCTAACTGTTATGCATGTGCAGTAAATGTAAGAAATAATTTACAGATTACATTGGATACATCTTCAATATATTTAAAACCAAATATCAATACTGCAATTCTTGTATAGCATCAGTGCTCGCATAGTGTTGGAGATAAAAATACCCAGTTGTGAGCTGTACTCCCTCAAATCTCCAATGAAATTCTTTTATAAAATGAAAGTAGGGAATGAGCATGCTGTCTACCTGATGGTAACTACCCATGCCCAATTATATCTGTAATAAACTCCAATAGAGCTGGAGCCTCACTTGAACTCTATCACTGATGCTTTACTCACAGATAATTCTAAGGTCTAATATCGTTATCCGGTTAAACCGGCAACCACACATTTACATCGAACATACAAAAATTGGTTTCAGTGGTTACTATTTGTTGATGACTGCATGTTATTGATGTTTATCATGGCAAAAGAATATTCCTTTGCCACCAGTTTGATCTAATTGGTAAAGTTACTAATGACAATTGCGGTCTGCGTACATGTTTTAGGCAAGGAAAGCCGCCAATGTGCTCGCAGCGGAGTTACAACGTATACACAACCACTTCGCCGTATTTGTTTATATTTGGTTTCTCCGTTCGCTTCACCTAGAAGCCTCGCATTGACGCTGTTTTATTTCCCGGTTATACTAGTTCCGTTGAACAGCAACAAAAAGCTTGTATACTGAGACTTAATTTAAGGTGTCCTTTTACTATTAAACTTTTTATATAAATTACGTATACATAGGGATATCAACTTAAGAATAAGCAAAAAATTAAAGTGTTATAAATTTCTTAATGCATAAAATATAATGTATTTTTTTCTTACATTTCAGGATGAACAACCAGCTAAAATCCCCAAAACTGATACAGACGGTGACGTTAAAACCACGTCAGAGCCTGCACTTGATAAACCTGCTATTGAACCAGCTAAAGAAGAACAGGAAAGTATGGAAGTAGACGAAACACCTATTATCGAAGAAAAGATGGTTGAAGGAAAAGAAATAAAAACAACCGTGAAGCAAGCAGCTGGCGAAACTGTCATTGAAGATGTAACCGAATCAGTTGAACCAGTAGATGTCCCGATGGTGGACATCGAGCCAGTAACAAGGGAAGAAAGTGATAAATCAAAAAATGAAACCAAGATTGAAACAAACGACGCTGAGCCAGCCGCGACTGTGAAGCCTGACGTAGTTGTAACAAAATCGGAGGAAGTGGTAACAAAGCTTGAAGAAGTTGTTACTACGGCCGAAAATGTTTCAAACAAAACTGAAGATGTAGTGTCACGACCTGAAGAAACTACGGCAAAACCTGAAGAAATCGTAACCAAGGCCGATGAAGTTGTAAAAAAGCCTGATGAAGTCGTAACAAAGCCAGATGAGATTTCTAGTAAGTCTGAAGAAGTTTTAAACAAACCCGATGAAGCTGTAAACAAACCTGACGAAGCAACAAAAGCCACCGAAATCTCACAGACCAGTGAAATTAAAGATATAGTACAAGAAGCTACAACAACTGACGACAATGAGTCGAAATCTAACGAAGCAATGGAAAAAGAAGAATCTGTAAAGGAACCTGAAAAAGAAAAAATAGAGACAGAGACAGTAAAGGAAAAAGCTAAAGTGGCTGAGGAGACTCCACCTGCTATCATTACTGAAATCGAAGAAATTACTGCTGAAAATCTGGAAGATATGTCAGAAATGATCGAAGATATTGAGCCTGTTGTGGAGGAACCTGCAAATGAGGATATGGAAGATTTGCAGAACGTTGGCGAGGTGTTAGAGAAAGAGTGCGATGAAATCTTATCCAAAGTTCAAGATGTTACTAATCTGGACAACATTCCTTTAAAACCCCTATTAAATCCCATCGCCGAAGAAGCCATGGAAACTGAAATAGATGCAGAAAACATTGATTCGAATGACATCGTTGATAGGATCTTAGACACAGAATTAGAACTTGAAATGAAACAGTGTAATGACATTGACCTAAATACTGTGTCTGAAATAACGGATGATACAAAGACAGATGAAACATTAGAAATCGAAATCACCGATGACAAAAAAAGCGAAATGGAAACTATTACCCAACCTGAAGAAAAAGTTACTGAAAATAATAAGGATGTAAGTAGTGAGCCAGAAAGTATGATCACGGAAAACACGGATAAGATGGACGTCAAAGATGAGGAAAAGGCAGAAAATAAAGAGAATGTGGGTAAAAGTGACCAAGTAGAAAGTAATAAAATTGAAAGCAGTGATAAAAATGAAAATAACGATAAAGAAGCCATTAAAAATGAAGATGAAAGCAAAATTACTGTCGACAAGGAGGACAAAGTAGTGAGCAGTGAAAAGGTTGATAATAAGGAAGAGATCGAAAGCAATGTCAAGGAGGAAAACGAAGATACAAAAGAAAAATCTGACAAAACCGAGAACACTGACAAAATGGAAACGGACAAAATTGAAGAAACACAGACTCCAATAGTTGAGGAAAGCAAAGATAAATCGGCTGAGACCAGTAAGGACGAAGTGAAGGCGCAAGCTGCATTGACAGATACGGAAATGGTTGTTGAAGAAACAAAGACAGATAATGATAAGGATAAGGATAAAGAATCTCAGGTGAACGGCAAGGCGACGAACGGTGATGCTGAAACCGTCAACGTCAATGGCGACTCTAGTAAAGTGGATGAACTTAGCTCGCGACTGTCCGTAGAAAATGGTGAAGAGCCTGTGAATGGTTCCAAAAATGTTGTAGCGGACTCTGAGAAAGGGCAGGGCGATAAGGCCGAAGCTGAAGTGTCCGACATCAAAGTCAAATCAGTTGCGACGGAGGAGCCGCGCACTGATCCAATAGAGCAACCTACGGAAGCATAAGATAATTTGGTCAGTATCTTTTTTTATGTAATTCTTATTTAATAATATTTGAAAATAGAAATTCAGTTTTTGATCTTACCACCATCATCTTAACACTTTCCCTGCGGCTACAACACTGCTGTGTAATTCTGGGCGCGACGCGCTTGCGGCTTCTGCACACCTGTGTTGTACGGACATATTTGTATGAATTAAGTTCGAATAAAAGTGCTGTTTTTACGTCGGCGCTACAAGACTGCGAGAGGCAACAACGTCTGTGTATTCGTAACTGTTTTACGGATGCTATAAAATATAATAGTTGTGTGAACTGTCGACATATCTTCAGTCAACAGAAAAGAGCTCTATTTAGGGCTGGCTCCCGCAATCCTGACTCGATCTAATATATCGATCTGCTCGATCTCGATCTGCGCGCCGCAGTCAAAGTGGTTAACCATGATGTATCAATTGTTTCGTATATACTGGATTGGTTATTTAATTGTAGCAGATGATTTTCTGTTCCTCGCTGTAAGAATAGGATCGGATAGAGTTTTTGTTTTATAAAAACTTCAGCTCTTATAAAGTATGATCGAAATTAAGTTGTTTAAAATGTTGTAGTTAGGCCCTCACATATACCAATTGTCCAATTGAGGAGGAACCTAAAGTAATACCTTGAGTAGTTTTTGTTAAATTGCGTATTGCTATAGAGTTTATAGCAGGGGTCTAAATTTATATTTGGAATTCGGGGGTAAATCCGTAGGTAAACGTTAGGGAAATACAAGAGAATAAAACCACTTTAAACTGGACGTATAGACTTTAAATCATATCTTTTTCTTTGATGTTTCATAAAAGTGACGTCACGCCATAACCAATTGGAGCTAGCCTTCTGATTAATATTATAATTTGGCATTTTATTTACTATCGTGTGTTACCCTATTCTGAAGTAAAGTATGTAAATGAGCTAAACTTGTTGATCCATATGGTTCAATAAAACACTGAAAACAGTGACACATTCTAAAAGTAGCGTTTTCAGTTCGATGGCTTAGTTCACATATATTTTTTACACGGTTTTATTAGCTCGGGTTGTATTTATTCTTTTGAACCCGCAACGTGTACTTTAGCCGGCACTTTTTATGTATATCGAGTATCATTTTTTAAGACTCATTGACACTTAAGTGTACGCGAAAACGGCCATGTACATTTTCATTTTGTTTAATAGATAATTTTATGAAATAACTTTATCGGTCTACCTTAGCCAACAGGGCGCTCAAAGCCGATGTACTGATTTTACACTACCCTTGACGTTCATTAAGTGTACGTAAATACCTTACAATGGAATAAAATATTTGAATTTGAATTGATTTTCAAAGATGAACTGGCTATGAGTAAACTAACTTCCTATTAGAATCTGTGTGCGTTAAAATAATTTTGTATTTTCTTATGTATGTAACTGTAAAATGACGCACTGCTTTTTTTGTATCTTCCAATAACTAGAAGGCATAAAGAATATTCATCGCATTGTTTTAAAACATAAATGAAGATATGGCGTAGTGATCAATTTCCATTTATCTATAACAATCTGAATCAAATACAAAAATTGAAGTTAAGTTTGGCTCTGAAAGTATAAGGGAGAGATTGCTCGAGATTATTCAATTTAATCTTTAAGGGTAGCAATGCATCTGTAGCCATATTAAGGATTTCAGTAAACATATTTCCACGGCCGACAATAACTTTTTATTATTGGGAATACTAACTTCCTTGTTTGCTACTTTTAAGTTTTTTATATTGTAGTAGAAAGTGAGCATGCAGACTACCTGAAAAAATATTATAAGTAATTGGTCGCTGACTGACAATTCTATATAGTACAGGGTTCCTATCTACAGCAGATGCGTTGTTACTGTTGAGGACTAAGGTGGTCGCCTCCAATTATGTGTATCCGGCAACCACACCTCCCCAACCGAATCACAATACATGAAGAACATGTTGCTTTGCGGCGGGTTATGAGGGCGGTGGTGTTGCCTCGGGTGAACTATGATCTACCACCTTTCTACATCTACAACTACATATTTCTATGTAAGCGCCAAAATGATTCGCGCTATATATATGATACCGTCACATTCGAAAATACAGATTCTACCGCCTTCCAAGTACAAAAATTGTGTAATATGTTGTCATAATGTGATTAACACATTCACTGCGGCCTACAATACTGCTATGTATTGCGCGGCGCAACTCTCTTGCGGCTTGTACACACCTGTGTTGTACGTACAAATATGTGCGGGTTACGGGCAAACAAAAGTGCTGTGTTTACGTCGGCGCTACAAGACTGGGGGCGGACATTACGTCTGTGTGAATACAGACGCAATACCAATGTATATGATACATAGATGTTTAAAACACAACATTTCAGTGAATAGTCGGCGCATCTAATGTTTAAACAAATAAGCTCCAGTTTAGTGCCGTCTTCCGCAAGGCTGAACCGATCTCATATACATTTGAGCGCCAGTCAAGTGTTATGCCATACAGAATCAACCGCCTTTCGACTACAAAGATGGTGTAATACGTGGTTCCCATGACAACAGATCGTCACTAATACACATTTTGTATGATTTCCAGTGGGAGGAGAGGTGGAAAAGCTGGTCGTCGTAGCGTTGTTGGCTCACATCAGATGATTGACAAGACTGAGGTTGCTTCCACGCTGACGTCACTTCCTAGTTTATACGTGTATTTAAATTTCACTGTAACGCGGTGACGACTCTGTACATTGCCTAACTGAATTAATAATTATATCGTCCACGAAGCTTGGACACTAAGATATATTATTTTCTGCGTTCAAAATTTTTTAAAACACTCACTCACTTAATCTTCTGTCATTGTGTCAACTCTATCGTGCCGATCCAAAACACTATTTTCCAAAAACGACATTCGAGGTCTCACATGTTATTTTTGAAACTTATTGTTTTGTATCGGCACGATAGTATTGTTGTAAAGAATTTTGAATGCAAATTCGCCAGCAGTATATGGCAATGAAGATTCCTATGATGTATATATTTTTTAAAATACCATTTGAAATATCTAAGCTTCGTAGTTCTTGCCGTCGTATGATTTACCAAGCGACGTCTGCTGTACGCTGAACGTAGATCTCTCTCGACAGATCGTATGAGGTGCATAATATGTATTGAAAATCTAGTTTGTATTTTGTGGAGTATGCGAATTGAGCATAGATGTTTCAAGAATCCATTGTGTCCACGTCTGTAGTGTGAAGAGACGTTCAAAAGCTTCGGGGACGCAATTTTTTATATAATTATACATTTCCATTGTGTAATTATAACGTGATTGGAATCTGTCGATGGATTTCACTTATATAGTATTTTCGAACATTCCTTCGCGATGGCAGTGGTGTTAAGCAGTATTTTATTTAAATTAGGGCCAAATTTCGGTGCTTTGTGGACTACTAGACTCACCGTTAAGTGCTTTGCACGGCTACCTCTACTTTTTTTACATTTATGACATATTTACAAATTGATTTCAAATTGAAACTCATAATTTTACAACTATATTTAAAGGTGACCTTATTAATTATTATACATGTATACTTTATTCTTTAGTACAATCATACACGTAATGAAGTGATTCTTAACTAAGTTGAAAATTATGTTTTACATTGTGTCTAAATAGTCATTTTACAATACTAAAAATATTGAGTCAATTCTGTGTCAATTTAAATAAAGTCCGATTTCAATGTGGTTCAACTATGACCGGATAAAAGCTCTATGATTATGGATTTTCTTTTGACAATGCAAGCTTCAACGTATGGTCACAGATTTTTCCGAAAATTGAGTACAGTAAATTTTAGTGAAGCTTATTTGATTATAATTTGACCGAGGTGCCGTGTGAGTCTAAAGGGGCTGGCAGTGTACACTATTTGTCACCGCTTGTCGTAATTTGGCTAAGGTAAGTTTTATTAGTAAGTATTAACTGTATTGTGATCTTAATTGTCGTATATTATCTCTCTGGATTTTATTACATTTTACACTGCCAAACAGCTTGTTTCGTTCGCGACGACGTTGGTTTACAAATGATCCTATTGTGATATTGAAACGACAAGAAGACTGTTGCTTATTAGTGATGACCATGTGCTGTGTTTGGGACGATTCGCGACTTTACCGAGGGTATATGCGGGGTTAAAAACTTGTGTACACTCATGCATTGTGTTTGTGCAGGCGTTGTTGTGTGATACAATAATTTTTAAGACAAAGTTGTATATAAAACCGATACATGTGCCAAAAAATGATGTCGCCTGTTTGCGATGTAAAAATATGAACATTGAATCTTGTATATGCGTATTGTATCGCACAGTAACCTAAGTTTGTCTTCGTTTCGATACATTCGGTAAAGTGTAAATCGTTCTTTGATGTCATTATGTAGGGACGGGAAGAGAAGTCGATGAGCGCTTTCATATTTAAGTTATACCGGATACGCTGAAAAGTGCACAAAGTTATGTTTTTATTATAAGACTGGCATATTTTATACATTTCTACTAACGAAACAAACTGGGTGTAGCGCTTTCGTGCTGTACAAATGAGTTTTTTTACTATTCTATGGTGCATTTCACACGAGATTGAATGAGTGATGACTTATTTTTTTGTATTATATAGATTTATTCGAATTTAATTAATGAATTTTAATTTTATAATTTGTTCAAACAAATAAAATTGTAATATCAAAGTACACTGACGTACCTAATCTACTTTAGTTTTTAATTTTTCCCACAAGTCTGCACACGGTTCTATTTTATATTTATTTTTTTATTTGTAAGTTCTAAATTTGTGTTCCTTTATTAGTTTTAAGGTCGGAACGGACGAAACGAAGTTTGTAAACCAACGTCACTGAATGAAATGAATCTCTTCATATTATGTAGACTGATTTTTTTTTACTATTAATCTTATTCAATTGTAATATACGTAAAAAGACGTAGATAAATTTTGATTATATTCTTATATGACTAATTTATACAGTAAATTATTGACCATTTGTAAGTATTCATATTTGTATCGCGTATTGCATACATTCAAAGTGTAAACGGAAAAAGCAAGACTAACTGATGTGGACTAAGAACTAAGTGATGTGGACTGATGAAGACTAAGAAATGTGGACATATTGATCTGTATTGTACCCATATGCCGTTTTATCGTCATTCCACCATACCGTACAATGCTTTGATTGCACTGGATATTTTGTACAAAGGTACTGTGTAATTAATTTAGTATATAGTGATACAAAACATAATATTAGTCCCTTATTTTATTCGTTTTGGCTAAATAATTTGCGCTTACGCAGTCTTTGTAGTTGACCAATAAATTTAACGACTTTTACAACTGACCATAGATGGGATATGTTTACCCATGTTTTAAAAATCACTGGATTTTTCCCCTCTGTCTACGTCTTTTTATTTATATTAATGAGTGTATCGATGTCTCCATTTTTTAAGCGTAACAATTATATCATTGTTTACAATAGTGCCGAAATGAGACAATTGGTACATAAGAGACATTTAACGTTTACGTGTCCTATAAGTTTATTATAATATTAATTCCTATGTAAAAAATAAAAATGAAAAAGAAATTGAAAGTCGAGTGAAGATGTATTAGTTTTAACTATCACCACTAATGACGTTGAAATATAATGGATGTAGAATTTTTCATTGGCATTTTATTTATCTCCACTCGTTTTGAAAACACATTTTTTTTCAGATTAAGAGTAATATATGTCATGTTTTTGTACAATTGACAGCACTAAACTTCTCATATGTATGTATGATTTTATCGTAGGATCTTAAAGAATTTCTTTGTAGTTGTAATTTTATTTAACACATATTTCCATAGCTGGGTGAAAAGAAAAATTTTCCCTGCGGCTACTAAACTGGTGTGTAATTCTGGGCGCGACGCGCTTGCGGCTCCAAACAACTGTTGTAATGACAAATTTGTATGGATTAGGGGCAAAGAAGTGCTGTTTACGTCGGCGCTACAAGAATGGGGGCGGACATTACGTCTGGACCAATATTTTATACGAAAAATGGACTGATCTGCTGATGAACTGGGGCGTTTTAACACTTTCCCTGCGGTGGTCAACACTTGCGCAACTGCGCGGCGCAATGCGCTTGCGACTTGTGCACACCTGTGTTGTACGTACAAATCTGTATGGATTACTGGTGAACACAAGTGCTGTGTTTACGTCGGCGCTACAAGACTGCGAGCGGAAGCAACGTCTGTGTATTCGTAAATGTTATATGGATGCTAAAAAATGCAATATTTGTGTCAATTTTCAGTGTATCTTCACTCTAGAGAAGTAAGCTCCGGTTTAGTGCCGTCTCCCGCACTGACACGATCTAATATATGATGTTTTACCATCACGTATGAGCAGTTTTATCATAGACAGTTTTCATAGATATTTAAAAGGATTTTCTATTCCTTTTTACAAGAAACTCTTAGCACGTGACTGTGATCGAAAATAAACTTGTTTTGATAAGTTTCCTGTTTCTGTTGTAAGATGAGAGTAATGCTATTAAGATCCTAGAACATAACAATCAGCTCCTCCCAAGACGAAGGGCTAGGTGACATAAGTGGAATATCCAGAATCTGAGTATTTATAGTTTCCGTAGTATACTCGCAAATTATTTTTTTATTGATATCCAAACACTACTGTGTAAAAGTTTATTAAATATGAGCAAAGAATGCTAAAACATGGTGTATTTAAAATTTGTTTTTTTTTTTTTTACTTTATATTGCATTTTGCGCATAGCCGTGTAAGGTACTTATTCTATTTTTTCATCGCATCTTTGTCCTATTGAGGCTAGTTATTTTACCAATCATATTATTATCGTTGATAGCTGTCTACGTCGTAGAAAGGTAGGTTAGCAATGTTCCATTTCATAATTATAATACTTAACGCCTAAAACTCGATGAATTCGGCGCATGCAAGTGGCGAGTGGCGAGGTGATGTGGAGGTTATGAACACAAAAGATATAGAAGTCGGAACATTGCGGTCGGGGAACGGAACGCGACGGGCGTGAACCAGCGCGCGCTCGGGGGCTTATTCTGACATCATTGCTGATGAAAACATGGATGCCTAATGTTTTATCGTATGTATGATATTGTCTGTAGTGAGTAGTACACTGTTAGTGCACTCTGGCACTCTACTGTCACTATCCCTGTCGTCTAATATATATATGTATATAAAATATCTTATAAATATATTTGTGCGTTATATACATATAGCTCTCATTTCATCAATTGACGTTACGTTTTTTCGAATCAATCGTACAAACATAATAGAAATTTATGATACAATGTAAAAATGGTCGACTCTTGCATAGCTGACTTCGGATTCGCTATCACATCCTATTTCTGTAAAGTATTTCTGGTCTACCTCATATAGGATTATAAGATGCCTTTTTATGCAGATCGATTATAAATGTCCGTGGACGGCAGAAACCACTTAATATTAGTATACTGTTGTGCTACATTACTATTTTAATGGAATAATTGGCGATCTGAAGAAGTATTTTTATATTCCGTCATTAATGTATATACGAGGGTTCAATAAAAGATTGCATCATTATTAAAATATAAGTATAAATGTATATTGTATATCATGTTTTACCCGGATTCATAAAACAGGTTAAAACAGCGTGTGGATAATCTATTCTATTATTATTTAATAAAAAGAAAAACGTTAAAAACTTTTTTAAACGTATCGTTTGCTGATACCAATTGTATGTATGATACTAGGAAGTTTGCAGTCCATGAAGTATTTGTACTAAACGGTAAAGGTATACAGGTAAAGTGCTAGTTTCCGCACGCGGCTTCGAGAATAGGTCCCGGACGCGGGCTGACGTCAGGGATTCTTGTGCTCGCGCAGCCCGGCCCGTGAATCACGCGGCGATGTGTCACCGACGCCGACGGCCACCGACGCCCGACGCCTCAGCGCTGGCGTTCCTTACGCCTTTACGATCCACTCGTAATGAGATATGTTTCTCAGAATTTGAGGGCTGTTTGTATCGTTTATCACGGCTCTAATGAAATGCGGTAATGTGTAAAGTACAATAAAGCCTCGTGTTGTCAGCCTTTTGATTGCAGGATATTTTGTCTTCTACATTGTTATTGAAAGATGCCTTTTTTATTATTTAGTTGGAGAAATCTATAACTTGGTATTCGGTTTTTTTAATTTTGCACAGACATCTAAGAGTACATTGGCTTATTTCGAATTTCGTTTCCAAATGTCTGTTAGTCCGAGCTCGCTGCGAACTCACACGCAGAGGAGTATTGAGGACACAGATAAAATTCTCGTTTCAACTTTGCAACAATGTGTCGACAGCCAGTCTGATTTGAGTTTTTTATTCTGAAATGAATATTGAACACCGAAAACGATCAATTGTTAAGATAATGGGTACTCTACATTTCAAATCGGGTTTTGAAATTTTGTACCTACCTACTACTGAGTGAGTACCCAGTTCTCGTAAGATTACTCGATATAATATGGTTACATGATCAGGCTCAATAGCAGTAAACTACTTAATAACTTTGAGAATCTATATTTTACTAGTTGTATGGTTCATAAGAAATTATATTCGGATCAGTTTCAAACTAAACTCCTTATGGGATGGATTTGAAATTCCAAAAATGCTGATACGACAGATTTTCATTTATAATCACAAGCCAATGATCAGTTTAAATAGAAAAATACTATATAAACTTTTATTTCCTAATAAGGTCAATAGATAAATAAAAAAACTTAACCTATTCTATTAATGCTTATCATTCTATTATATTAATTTGGTTATTTAAGAAAATATTGTGCACATTAATATTTTAGACCAATGATTTAAGCTATACACTATTTGTCAGACATTTTACGAGTTTTATTAATTGGATGTAGTTTTTTTTTTGGGTTTTGTCAAATTCTCACCTTCTCTAAAGTCAAAATTAGTTACTACTATATTTGTAAGAGTGGAAGGTGACAGTCTGACTGACTAGGAGATCAACGCATATCCGAAATCGCTAAACTTTCAATCCTTAAATTTTGGTGATAGGGTCTTTATATAGCGCAAGTGAGTACTAAGAAAGAAAACCCTTTTTGCGTCTTTACAATGTACCCTACTTATAGTTAATATTAGTAGGAAAAGATATCTATAGAGACGTCTGCTTCTACTATGCAACTTACAGATTTAACCAGATAAATTTAAGTCTTAGTAACTGTACCAATGGCGCCGGGCGGCAGAGTGAATTTAGTAATGGCCTTGCAAGGTTGACTTTCTGTATGTACTGATACAAGATATAGCGCCTTTTGGTATATCTACCGGTTTAAGTTGCTGTCTACCTACAAATAAATTGCCTAATAAATTATTAAAATATACATAAATCTTTTTGTTTATGAAAAGTAAATTAAGTGCATTAATTCATTAATCTGTGACATTATGAAATAAAATGCTCTATGGTAAAAAAAAAACATTGTTTAAAAATGCTAAATTGTTTCTTTTTTATCTATTTTGTAAGCATACATGTAATTATGTTTCTATGCAGTACCTAATTTATTTTTTCTAGTAATATTGATTACTAGCGACTACTACTCGTCTGCACGGGGGCATACGACATTACATTACAAATCTTTGACATTCTCTGCTGTTATATTCGATGATATGCATGTGTTATAGACATAAATCTTCCTGGATCACTTTTATTGATGAAAACCTTAATAATTCTGTTACGTAGTGTGAAAGAACTTGAAGCGTACGGCGGGAAGTGACTTTATTTTATCATAGTATAATATAATAATATAAATTATTATGGACCCATAACTTACCTACTTATAATTATTACACATAAAAAAATACGATGAAGGTAAAGTTGTATGAATGTATGAATGTACGAAAATATGTTCAATAAATCAAAACCACATTTTTTATAAATACACAAAGAATGGAGAACAATAGCGAGGACATGACGGCATAGCAGTGTCTTGCCATTTGCCGTCAAGCCATTAGAGCCTGTAAAAACTCCAAGGCGTATTATTGGATATTTGACATCAAAATAGCAACGCATTAAAACTTAAATAAATCCTACCTACAGTAAATAAAAAGTAGCAGTAGAGTTGTGTAGCAACCGGTAGCGCCGTCGTGGTCGGTTCGGCTGGTTGACTTGTATTTTTATGTAACTTGTTACTCCGTTGCGCCATGACCGACCGGCCGACTCCACGGCGCGAATCGCCTTTGCATTTAGTTATACCGAATGGATTTGGGGAAAACTTGTAAGGTAATTGTTAGTTTGGACTCGATGTGACGGTGAACCGTTTCGTAAAATGCAGTGAAACTGAGAACTGCATCTGTAGCTGCGTAGAGGTGCTATTGGATACAGTTTTATTTTGTAGCGTACATTTTGCTACGATAATCAATACATTTATGGTTTAAATAATTAATTCCTAATAGCCCAACTCACGTAACTTAGAAATAAATGTTAACTTCTAAATATATATTAACTTACGTTTTTATGCACTTGAAATAATGAACATTCATGCAGCCCACTTTATTAATATTTTAATTATCGAGGAACAGATGCATTCATTTACGTCTATGAGCTCTACTAATCTAATATACTAGACGTTATGGGGTCATTTTTGTACAAGACCTATAAGCAAAGCCAAACAGGCAATAACGAAACCCTAAAATATTTCATTAGGCTTTATTTTACAGTAAACTCATCTTAATTTGATCATTAGCTCTTATATTTATCCTCATTGTTGTCTATTGGAATCTCATCTAAAATAGAGTCTAGTCTAATTAATAATTAAACAAAATATCCGCTATCTGGAATAAGATTCTTGTTTATCTAAAATTGAATTGAGATCACTTTATGTGTAATCTCATGAATATTTCAATAATAAAATATTACACTAAAATTATCCAAATTAACAAATAAATCCTTTAAAAATACAAGTAAATAAAGGACGCAGATCACTGCCACGTAGAAGTGTACCCAAGTCCCTAGCAGCATTACCCCGTTACAGCATTACCCACGCTATCTGCTAGCCCAGTTAAGCACTAGGTCTTAGATTTCTAAAGACATTTATCAGGCATGAAGACCAATAAAATAGCTTTAATATTTTCTACGGCCGCACTATCACATCACATTCACAGCCTCCACAGAGACAGCTGCCGCTTTTATGGGTATTCCTGGTCACGAAATGCTCATGAGCCCACAAAAATCTTGAATTCGATAACGAAAACGCCTAGTAATTAAAAGAAGATGCTTTGTGACTAACTTCTGACAGATTTTTTTATGAAAGAGTAACAGACGGCATACCACCTGATATTAAGTGGTCACTGTAGCCCATGGACAACCACGTCCAATCTCAAATAGGACAGAAGTTGTATTTAAGATGGACGCGGATGCGTTCCTACTCTTGAGGACTAAGATGGTCGCCTCCAATAATGTGTATTCGGCAACCACACCTC
>DWON01002594.1:0-20153 GCA_018251015.1 Phocides pigmalion okeechobee
AGGGCAGTGTTAGTACCTTCGCAGTCAAACCATACAGGTTAAAATTTTGTCAGAACTGAAAATTGATAAGTTACTTCAAAGATAGACACTTCAATTGTATCTATTTATGTAGTTATTGAGCGCTACTCAAATAGATACATGTAATTATTCTCCAATCAGATCACTATGGAACAATATGGATAAGCGGCCGACCTCATTACGTTCCGTATGTGATTTCTCTGCTTAAGATTCCTACTTTATCTCCGCTAATGCATCAAAGTGTTGTCCGGCATTGTTAGTGACGCGACGCAGCTCTCTGCCATTGTGATATACGGTATCGTCGCTAGTGATGTCAAACTCATATCGATATTAAGTCAGAATGTTAGATCCAGAAGTTAGATAGTTACATAATGATACTGTTTTGTATCGTTTTTGCTACTTTTTGTAAAACTGCCAACTTACTTAATATTCAACTTACATTAATATTATGATTCGGTTAAATTTGAAAATTCAATCCTAGATTCACTTTATTTAATTTACGATTTTTATAACATGTAAAATGAATACCACGCTTAGTTTATTTCATATTGAACTATTTATTGATGTTGGATAAAAGATATAGTTAGTTTTTACTTTCAAAATAATTATTGTTTATTATATTGGAGTGATTCTCATTTTGTTGTGCTTAGTAAGGTTTCTTATTATGAGTTTTTATCGGCTATCAATATGTTTTAGCGATATATCACACATCTCTATAGACGTGATTGAATAGAACACTTACACACAAAGCTCTTGTTGCGTAACGATTGGCTAAATCGTTTCAAAATCTATACCAGGATCTTAGATGATGACCTCTCTAAGATATAGTGTTCTGTGGTCCCAAGCAATAAACATCAGTGGTAAATGCTAAGGCCTGTGTAAACCATAATTATACCCATTGAATACATTAATAAAGAATCTTATACAATCTGCACTTTAACAAGGATAATTTAGGTTTGCTGATATAATATATATGTGCCTACAGACTATTCCGATAATACGCGAAGCAACTATGTATGCAGTTCATCTGATAACAATGAACCTCGTACATGTTGAACCTACCACCTAGTAATATATTGGCAACGAAATATTGTGCATTTTACAGAAACAACGATCGAATATTTAACGGATGTTTAAAATGAAGATATATACTTTTTTTTACATATATTATATCATAGAACTTGTTAAATTCGACGGGGAAGAAATGCTATTTCCAAATAAATATTTTTTATGACGTAATCACATCTTTTCTGGCATGAAGCAATGTTTTCTGTTTCATCGAAAGTTTGGTTGCCGCTTCCGAGATTTTTTAAATTGAAAAAGTAGTCAGCGAGCGTGCAAGCGTGATGTTAAATGGCCTCTGCAGCCTGTAAAAATCTAAATCCCTCCCTATTTAACAGACCGGAATATTAACTACTTGGCATGTATTAAATAAGTTGTGCATATCTGTAAGTCGTGAAATAAGATCTTATTTATTTACGGCAAAATAGGCGTGTACAGTCTACAGTGTGATCACAAATAACAAAGTATTCTGTCCACAAAGGTGCAAGATATTTATTCTTTATTAATACGTATATCAGGGCTGTGACAGATTATCCTTATCATAAATTATATTCACTGAAATTAATAAATTAATTGTTAAAGCCGACCGTGACCCAAGCACACGTGCGCCAAGCTGTCAACCCTATATCTATAGGTGTCAAGTTGGTTGCCAACTATTAAATTATTATTATAATAAACTAGATGGACACGAGACTCCGTTTACGTCGCCTTTGGCATACTTAGGCAAGTTTGGCTTACTTAGGTTAGTAAAAAGCTAATGTATTTAGTCTAAAACATTCCAGCTAAACTGTAGTATTTTTGTATGATATAAATTAATATGATAGCGGAATTAATACATTTCACTATGTACCTGGTAATCACGATTAACGATTTTTGAATTTCGATTTACGATTAACAATTTTTGGTTTCGCCGTGACCACGAGCCATACAACTGATTCGAAATGTAGGTAATCAAAATTCAAAAATCGTTAATGATGAGTACGCGGTACATAGTAAAAAGTAGTATGTACGTTGTCTAGAGCAGTATGTAGTTGTTTAGGCTGTTTATGAAGTATGCCCTACTGCAGTTCAAATCAGATTCGGACACGTAATCGATAATAGATACGTCGCTACCCTGAAGAATTGAAATGCTTTTTATTAGTTATCACTACCTTAACGCACCTTTTAAACAGCAGAGGATAACAGCTCACAGGGGTAATATAGAAATAGGTATAGTGGTGCTTTTACCGAATTACTTTTAACCGTGAATAATCCAACTAGTTTCTAAATCTAAACGAATGAAGATAATTGAGTATGTGAATATCATTTCACAGTAATTACCACATGAAACGGTAACAAACTTATTTGGACAATACCGAATCTAGGAAACCGATAGTTTATATTTTATCTATTTTTACACGGATATGTACATATTGGACATCTTCAAAATTATTTATATATCTATCTCTATTTCTATAATTTATATTAGTCAGTTATATTAGTAAATTTTATTTTGCTGTCATAACTCCAAAAATGTAAATAAATATCCAGCGAGTGAGAAGAGCTTCTGTATCCCCTAAACACTTAGGATGCAGACATGAAACTTAAAAATTCTGTACACGTTATAGTGCTTAAAATCTCGTACAAAGTAAATTGATTAGATAAACTGTCGTCTCATTTAATCTTCGTATAAACTATGAACCAAACGTGTGTGGTAAGTTGTCACCCCTTGAACTATGTAATGGTGTCTTAGTGTAGGTCGTTGTGTTCAAAGTTTTGAAATAATTTTCCAGTAGAGCGCAATATTACCTACAAGCTTGAAGAGACGCTTCGGCTTAGCTTAATTGTAATAGCTTGTAAAAGTGCCAATTCATGTCTATCAGGAGGTTAATTTATTAGGATTAATTATCACTTGTTTGTAAGCCTGATATTTCTCAGAGGTGTGTGGCGTCTGGTTGCTGTGGTACTCCATTCGGGGTCCCGTGGCCACCGAAACGTAAGATCTGATCAGGAATGAGGTGTTAGTCTGTATAAGTCGGACATACCCCTGCGTCCTAGCTCTGGGCGGAGGGGATAATTTGATGATTTATACATCAAAAAAAAATTGTGTGTGGAGACTATCAATCCGCTTTTGGACTTTGTTGTGGACTAATGGCGTAATCCTTTTTGTTGTGAGTGGAGATCCATACCCAGCCGTGGGGCTGTATGTTAATGATGATGTTAAATAAGAAAAAATGAATAGCAGCCGATTTATTTTTATTCATCTATTATAACTGTCATTTATATTTACGTGCTTCTGTATGATCATGATATATAGTGTTTACTTCGAAATTATTTCTGATTTTTGGTGCTTACACTTTAGCGGACTATAGGTAATGTTGTCTTTGGGTTAGAGTAAGCATTACAATTGTTGTTTTTCCTTATCAATATACGTACACAAGTATAAAAATTTACCCTAAAGCATTTTATACTACTTCCCCAATGGAAAATATTCTTATTCCGCGGTGTACATCCTTAATTTACTTGTTTATTTAAGCTAAAATAAAATAAAAACGGCGCGATTTCTTATATCCCCGTTACCAAATTTTGAATTCTTCCCTAATCTTTTAAATAAACTAAAATAATATTAAAAACAAGTTCTGTTAAGCGAGCTATTTTACGAGATTAACTTAGTTTAGCGAAAATAATTTTATCATAACATACATACATTTTTAGATTTACATGATTAGATATAGATATTTTACATTCTATCTTGGAGAGCACAGCACTTTGGTACCTACAAATTATAAGATACACGTGTATCCGCGTCGCTGCGAGCATAATGCAAATGAGCCCCGTGGCCGCTTATCTATCTATATCATCGGCTATTGTTATCCTCGCAACCCGACCACTCATAACTGGTCTCTCGAACTGCTCAAGTAAGTCTTAATTGTAAGATCTTTGAATTTCTGCGTTCTCTTTTATTCGATTGTGACATTGACAAGAGTTTATTTATTTATTAAGTCTGCCCACACGAAAATTTATTGAAACACATTGTTATTAGGCTGTGTGCCTAACTTATTAGACATCACAAGCAAGAATAATATTAAAAATTAAATTATGTGCTATGATTAATTCGAACTTACATAATTGTAGATTTACCTACTACACACTGAATCAAACACTATCCATATAACACAAATATAACATTTAGCAAAAACTTATAACATTTTTAAAAGGTCGACTAACGTTGGCAGAATACGTCGAGTATCAATAAGATACCACTACAAGGCATATTCAGCAGTGTTTGACTTGTTCTGGTATTAACGCTTTATGTAACAAGTAGTTCTATCTACCTTAGTCTCTCTACGTCATTCATTAAACATTGTACCATGTTCATGGTCCATAGTAACCACTTCATAGTGGATGTTCCTGCTATCCGATTATACAAAAGTAAGAATCGTTAACACCCTTATCCATAATATTTAATATTTAAACGTAATTGTAGTCCGTTTCTTCATTTGTTTGTGTTTCTTTAACGCGAAAATTATTGATTTGAACTATCTCAAATTTTGTGCACAGTTTCTATCACTGGTCTTATTATAAACTATGTATGTATTGTCATATTATATTTTTTGGAACTGAGCAATTAGTACAATATTGATAGCTAAGATAACTGTCATTTAAAGCGATATTTCTTTAAATTACCTATTCCAATACTGTTTACAGAAAGCGCCTAAGCTTATATGCATAAGCAAAGGCGTAAGTCAACGCTAGTACGCATAAAGCTGCATAGCAACAATGCTGAACTTAAAGCCCGCGTATGGCCTAATTGACCCACGCTGATGTCCTCAGTAATCTGTCAATTAGTCGGCATTCTTGTGCCCTGACCTAGTCTGACGCAACCACTTCTGTGCCGAAGGATGACTAACGGCTATTGTTCGATCGCTTTTGTAAGTCAAAAATCAAAGTTTACTGGCCTATCTATACCGACGTTATATTGAATTACATTGGTTTCAATTTATAACTATAAAATAATATTGTAACTAAGAATACAAGACGTTTTCTCTTCATCGAAAATTTAATTCAAGTTATTAGTCATGAACACTCATCTGCCAGCTTTTTCATTAAGTTTTTTTTTTATTTATCTTTTCTTGATATTTATTATTCTTGGTATTATTGTTTATTTTTGGCCTTATTTAAATACTTCTGATAACACAAGTGTTTTATACATTAAGTACCAAACTTAGTAGTTAAATGCTGTAGCGATGCAGATTTGGTTAAATCTATCTTTTCCTTTTTAGAATGCCATCAGCCATTAACTTTGTCCTTTGTAAACCTTACTTTAATAATAATTTAAGGTGATAGCTTTAATAGTAACAGCCGATCCTCTTATACTGAAAGACCGGCGTTCAAATCCGTAGCACGCACATCCAATTTATCCAACTAATGGTGAAGTAAGGCATTTTGAAGAAAAATGCCTGAGAGTTCTATATAAAGTTCTCAACGATGCGAGAAGTCTGTACAAACAATTGTCACAAAGTTTTGACTATAGAGCACCGTGCTTGTTTAAACTTGGTCTTACTGATAGGAGAACTGTGCTCAACAGGATAGTAATGAGTCGTGAAATAAGCTATGGCTAAAGAAATTTTTCAATTTCAGAAGAGGAGCAGACTAGCACGTAAGCCATCTTTATTTAGGTGATCACTGCAGTCCATGGCTATTATATACAACAGGAAGGACTAAAATTCTACCGTGGACCTACCTTAATAATGCATCCTAATGCGTTGCTACTCCTGAGGACAAAGATGGTCGCTTGGTTTTAAAATGTATTCCGCAACCGCACCTTTCCAACCAAAACGCAAGATTTGCTTCGCGAAGTTAATCTGCATCCACCCTCCGTCTCATCATGAAGAGCTTCGGCGGTATTTCCTCAGACGCACTAGAGTTCTACCACCTATTATTTTTTTTGCCGGTTTCACTTTGAAGCAAGGCGACCATCTTAGTCCTCAGGAGTATCAACGTATCTACGTTCGAGACTCAGTTAGTTCGATAAGATTTCAGTCGTGTTTGTGGTTGTGCGTGGATGTCTATGGGCTGCAACCACTTAACATCAGATGATTTGCATGCTCGTTTGCTACTCTTCTCACATAAAAAACCTCTCAAAAACCTGTTGCTACATGAGTATTAAATAAATGTTGTAATACTAATGAAATGAGTGTCTATTTTATATTCCTTGCGCAATTCTGTAGACCACGTGGGGCGTCATCGCCAGGGTGGCCAAGCGTCGCCGCCCCCGCCCGAGGCCTCTATGCAATGCCACCTATACTATACCCTGTGCTATTCAATGTAAACATTACACCGCTGATTGTTTATTTGTAAACGTAATGGCTGTGTTTACATTCTGTTGAGTAATGAAAGGATTTCCTGTGTGGCTTTATTTGTATCGATTTCATAGTCTAACTTCTATCTTAATTGTTATCGATTTTATATTACGATCCACACGGCACGCTTATTACCTTACGAGTCTGCTATGCGTAGTCCTAGATTCGATGCCTAACACTTTGAAATCTAAACTATTTTAACACTGAAGTTACACATATATGTGAATGTGTGAATGTGTGTGTAAACGATAGAAAAATATTAAAGATTTATATAAATAATATATAAGAAAAAATTTGTTGTCAGCAATTAAAATCTCAATTTAACTACATGTTCTTTAGCATCGCGTCCATGCTTGTATAGGCAGGCTGCACACGCAGGTCATTGGCTGAATAAAACACGCGATCCAGGATAACCGAGTTCCGAGTAGGGTGAGTTCAATTAATTTAAAGAGCATTCGTTAATTTTATTAATGTGCGCCAGCCTAAATCTACGATCGGCGTAGATGTGATCGCGAGCGCCTTCTCATTTTCGAAATTAGCAAATGAGTAAAAAACAAAATGTTGGTAACCGCCAACAGAGAGGACAAGATAAAGAAATATACGCAGAGGTGCTGCGTTCGAGGGGCAAGATAACACCATTAACTGGGGAGGCTGCAGGACCAAAAAAACGAGCGGGACAGACTTCGAAAGCATCTGCCCAGAAGACGACAACTGCCATACGACGATACGGCAAATCAAACTTTAAATTATACACATTAAGGTTTCAATTCAAATAAAAGACATTCGATTGTTATGCAGGGTAAATGCAGAAGATCTTGTATGATGTTGCAAGTGTAAAAAGGACAGCATGCGATTGTAATGATAGCGAAATGAGTGAAGTAAGTTTTTCTTCAGCCACCCAGCCAGCAACATAATTAATGACGCTCGTGTCGGAGACGAATTTATAAATTGGCTTCATTCCGTTTTAACAAAGGGTGGGACATGCGTGATACGACTGATATCATATCTACGCAGCGACATAATTACCTCAATGTCTGTACTTTATTAAAATTTATTCAAAACATTTCTTTACAATCAATATTCAACATTTAAGTACTACTACGTATTTTGATAACGTTTTTTGCAACAAACCTAGTTAACTGCCCACAGAATGACTACACAGATATGAGGATTTGGAGATGCAGTCTTTGGAAACAGTAACGCAAAAGAAATTGGCCTTAAACGTGATAACTCAACATTGAGTGGGTTGCAAGGTCTTTACCCCTTCCGTTACATATTATAATTAATTTTCCGTTTTAACTTTAACAAAGATAAGAGACAAGATAAATAAGAAAGATAAGAAAAAAGAAAGAGAAAGATAAACCATCTGAATTTCAGTTACATTAATGATAGGGACAATTTAGTATTTAATATAATGGGAATGTATATAAATTTCTAAATAATCTATTGTTTCAGCTAGAAACCATTCAACGACCACGAGGTATGCAACAAAATGATTGATCACTATGTCGAGCATCTGAATGAGTAGGTTCAAATAGTTTTGTCAGCAGCGAACAGTAAGTGGCTACTGTAACTGACTGCGTTATATCTCCAACAGGAAATCTGTCAGAGATTGATTGAGTTCGCTGAAATAATTAATAGAATCCGTGAATTTTGCTATGACGCAATTTGCTTGGGTTGCGTTGGAATTCGAGGTCGTCGTAAATAAATACGCAATGTTTTTCTCAGGGCAAGGTCGTAGAAAAAATCTTCAGTAGTTTAGATGGCGGAATCATTTCAGAGTTCGATTATTTCCGTAATCATTTTACTATGTTCCGGGTACTCACGATTATGTGATTTCTGATTAACGGTATTTCGAACCACTTGCATGGGTCGTGGTCAAGGCTAAACTACGGTGGCGGGGGCAAATTTGAATGATGATTATGGTACATTCCTAGTTTTCCTTATTTGGGTTACATATCACAACACACCACATAAATCGTTAATCGTGAGTACCGGGAACATAGTAAAAGGTATAAATTCCGCGATATTATTTGTTTAAAATTATATATTTGAAAATTAACTTTGTCGTACGGATATTAGATGGTGTTCGTTAAATATTCTATTCAAGAAGTTCTTTATGTCTTAGCGATGAGGCAAGGGGGATCAATGATGAAAAGTTGTTACCGTTATGTACTTATAGACATTCGAAATTTACAAATGCATCGCCGGAATTAAGAAATATTTTATTGTGTTTGTGTTGTGTTGTAAGTACCTCATGTTACGGCCTACCACAAGTTATTTGAAAGTAAAAACAAATTATTTGACAATTGGCTGCAGCCTGAAGTTATAAACAAAGAGAGGCCTTAAGGCCTAGACTTTACTCGAGCAATCTACTTTATTGTATATTGGTGAGAATACGGGATAATGACCAACTCATCTCTCGGGTATATGTCTATACTTTCTACAGGGTTCCAAGAATTGAGGATTACCTTTTATCACCCAACAAGCTATCAGTCGAGCCTAACTTTGCCTAACTTAGTCAATTGTTTACGATTCACACAAGCCGGTGTGTGCGTAAGTGGTGCTATAACCGTTTAATTTTTCAATCTGTTAATTTATTACGTTGTGCAATGCATGCTATGTTCACCTGTAATTACCGGATCACGAATTTTAGTTTGTGTAACATTTTATGTATGACTGTGTGTCCTTTGCTGTGTCTCACGTTGATTTTCTTATGATTTTTTACATACGCATTATTATCAGGTCAAAGTTTATTCCGTTAGGCCATGAATCTGTAATAACTAGCCAAGCGGGCAACAATTCACATTTTTATCATTCCCATCAATAAGAGCTAATCGAACTTATTAGAAAATATCTACGGTGCACCTCTAGCAATAAATCGAGATTCCTTTCCCAGCAATAAATAAAAAGGCATCGCACAATCGTGGCTGTAACTGTTAAAGAGCATTATTTGTTTCGCATATAATAATTGCATATTTGCTAGAGTTGGCCGTTGTACGAATGAACAACCGAATCGTCATTCGTCAAACGATTTTGTATCTGTTTATTTGTGTATTAGAAATAACAAAAGGGCGAGCTGTCCACATAAACTTAAATGAGGAGTCCATGGACAATTGCCGTCAAATCCAAATAAAACAGGAGTTACATCCAAAGTTAACCACACATATTGGTTGAAGACAGAGGTAAACATTAATATGGTATCCTTACATTCGAACCTTGCTTTCAATGGTTGCTGAATTATTTGGCCATCCATATCCAATTAAAAACAGAATTGAAGGAATACCATCACATACATCTGAGATCGTATTTTGATCGTATTTTGACACCACAAGACTAAAAGATTGATTTGTTCATAAGTGTACCTGGCTACCAGACCTCTTTAACAAACACAAGACTTCCGTAAGAGTAAACCGCCGGTGGTTTATTTCCAGCGTGAATAGTTTTAATTATAAAAATTGTACGTCCTTTTGTGAAAGGAATATAGGGAGACATTATATGTATGTATATAAGAACTATTGTAACCTATTTTCCACAATAAAGAAGATTTTGATATGATTGGAAAAAAATCTTAATACCTAAAATGTCATGATTGTGAACACGGAATAAATCGATGCGTGCTCATAAGTGAGCATTCAAATCACAATAGAATAATCGAATTATCATACCAATTATGGTCCATTCATCCCATCTCTAATACTTAGCGGCCGATATCAGTTAATACGGCGGGGCCGGTATAAATCGGCGCGCGCGCAATCTAGCATCGCGCCCCGCCCCCCGCGAGTAACTCACTGCTATCTGCGCCAAATATTGTTAATCAGTGTATCATTAGCTCTTGAGGTCCACACTATCCGCATTTAAATATCATATTAAAAATAATTTATTCTTATGGAAATCTTAAGCAAGTTAATAGTTTTAACCATCAGGGTACGATTACGCACATGTGGTACAGATATTTATGGTTACTGAAATAATTTGCAAAGAAAGTAAGCCATAATTAAGTGATGAATTAAATAGATTGTCTTTAACGTTACAAGATGTCGACATTTTCCCCGTTTGTGAAGGCGTTGTGTATAAAGCTGTTATTGTATGAATAATAAAAGACGTAAAATAGAAACATAGTTTCGTTGATAAAACGACTGCATATTTTAGATAACAGTTAGTCTAATAATGCATACGGAATATAAAAACAAGACAAATAAATAAAGAACGTTACGCCATACAAGTCAGTCTTATCATAAAGGCACGCCAATAGATAAATCACGTCAAAAGTATAGCTTGCAACTAGGTGTGACAACTTTTGAAGCTTGGCATAATAATTGGATAATTAATTTAATTGATAATATTCGAAGTAGTGTCAGAAGATCGTAGATAACGCTTTCGACGCGCGTGCGTACCACGTGTCACGTGTATTTTATTAAAATGAGGATAGATGGTGTTATATTATATATCATAATTGTGTATATCTATACATAGAATAAAACTGTAACTGATAGCTGTCTGCACATGGCAAATACATTTAAAAAATCAAAACGGGGTGCCTTTATACACGCTAGAGAACCCGAAATGTTTTTCCTTTTGTCTGTTTGACTGTATATTTGTATGTTTGTGCACGCTAATCTCAGAAACCGCTTATCCGATTTGAATGCAGATTTCAGAATTATATTGTGTTGGGTTTTTTCATTGAAAATTAATTCAATCATCGTGTAGATATCGTGAGCATGGCTAGTATATCATAAAAATACAAATCCGAAAAGTTGGCATTCTTGTATTATTTTTTTTACGTTTAATTTCTGCACGATTCGAAATAGATTCGGACACGAATTTTTTCTTTGTACACCATAAAATAATTAATAAATGTTATCGGAATTCAGTTCATGTTATTACGTTGACGCTAAATGCAAAAATGTCTGACTTATAGACATAATATCAAAATGAACCAATCGACATTAAAGGGCATAAAATTAGTGCCCTTATAGGGTTTAATTGACAAGTACAAAGATGCAATTCTCTGATATCATATGCAAGCGAGAATATTATTATTATTTGGTAAATTTGATACAATTATTTTTAATGATATAATCTACATATTACATGCGTATGCAGTGTACAGACCGTAGATAGATCCATTTTTTTATATGTGAGAGGAACAAAAGAGCATGCAAACCACCTGATGTTAAGCAGTCGCAGCCCATAGACATCCACGTACAACCACAAATACGACCGAAATCCTGTCTGAGCTCGAACATAGACAGGTCGGTACTCCCGAGGATTAAGATGGTCGCTACGCTTCAAAGTGTAGCCGGCAACTGCACCTCTCTAAAAGTTACTCTAATAATGCATACGGAATATAAAAACAAGACAAATAAATAAAGAACGTTACGCCATACATGTCAGTTTTTCCATAAAGGCACGCCGATAGAGTTAATCGTTAAATTTAATTTTTTTAGTATTTTTCAATTTGCCAAATGTCAAATTGCCAAAACTTTAATATTTTGAAACAATAAATGTATCAAAAGCCACCAGTGTGTTAAGCAGTTCAACTGAAGCAGATGGCGCTGGCTGCGATAGCTCCATAGCGCACGGCCGATACAGATAACGCGGGGAGGCGCTGCTATACATCCCCAAAACGAACAAAACACCCACACTCCGTCTCATTCCTTCTCGCTAAAAACTAACCCCGTTAGTGGTCTCTCGCTCTAAGGTGCAGTCGGATTCATGTAACTTGGTGTGAGGATTCGAAGGCTGTTAAACGTGGGAATGAATTATTTTATTTAAATTAAAAATAAACTACAGTAAAAGATTATTTAGTTTTATTTTTTAATCTGTAATAAATAAGAGATTAAAATACGATTTCAAACGAATATCATCGCGGAATTTAGACATAGTGTTATTTAACGGGTACTCAAAATAAACTCTTTAATTTCCCAATTAAAAAGAGTTAATCGTGAATACCTGTTATATGTCCCAAGAGATTGAATATTAATTTGAGCAATATACGAAGATAATCAAGTATTCTTAAAGTTTTCTTTGGAATATCTGAACATGAGTCGTCAAGTCAACAATTGTGACGTTAGATATGCTTACTTCACATCTCTCCGAAATATATAACCGACTTCAAATTCACTATAAATAAAATAATATATCATTTTAATTATATGTATGTTGGTATATCGATTTGAAGTCTCTTCAACCCGGCCATGATACAAAATTGTTATATTATTATTCATTACTCTTAATAACCACCATGAAAAAAAACAATATTTACATTTATGAAAGTAATATATAAATAATTTTACAATTACTATGTCTATTAAATAATAATAAAAAGGACATACATTTTAAACACTATAGCTTGCTAAATACAGTGAAGATATAAGGTACGTTATACACATTTTGGTATTCATGGACTTAAAACATATCGCTTGTTTGCTTCAATAACGTGTTATCTTAAAAACACAATTTTACAGTAGAGCATTTTTTCACTTACAAAAAAATATTTTACTTAATTGTGTATTTTTTTTATCTTTATTGTCAATTACATACAACATTTAACACCTTAGCTATCGCAAATCAAACACGGAAATTTCAATTGTCAAATAAAATAAAAACTTGAGTTTTCAAGCTTGTCACGTTATTGAAGCAAAGAAGCGATTTATTATCTTTTATAGAAATTATGATCAACATAATTCTAAGATACAATTGAACATATGGCTTTTACGATGCCCTTTATTCAGGCCATTTTATAGCGGGTGTGTAACGGAGCCAATAAAGTATTTTACAAGTGATACAAGAGTACGCCAATCGGCGAGCCGGATCTCCCGGCGCTTTAACTTTATAAATACTGCGCTATTTATTTCTGGAAATCAGCCAGCTCTCATCAATATGGGTTTGGGTGTTCTGCCTTCGAGGAATCGTAACACACCTGAACTTTATATTAGGGATAATTCTGCGTTATCGTAATCATTTTTGAAAGTAATGGTTTTAAGTTAATTCGTAATCAATCAGACGGATTAGAGAAGAAACTTATTTTTTCCAAACGTATGGTACAATAACGTAATAATAAGTTACAGTGATAGTTCTATGTTAAATTCGACTTCCTACAAAGGTTCCCCCTTTGATATGAATCCCTAGTACCCATTTTTTTTTTTTTGATGTAATGTACGTATTAAAAAATACATCACTTGTTTGGACAGCGTGGTTGAGTATACCTTAACCCGTCTCCAGCTGAAAGGAGACTTGTGTCTAGCAGTTAGATTGTAAAGCGTTATTTATATATAAAATAAAATTTTATTATATAAGTCTGTGTGTGTTACTGTATAAGTCCACTGCTGAACATAGACCTCTCACAAGGCGCGCTACTGAACCCGGTCTTATTAAAAGTCTTCTTAAAAATTATAATGAATATAAAAAATTATAAATCCTTTGTACTACATTTTTTATTATATACGTTACATTTTTGCGTTATATCGTGTATAAAAGTTATAAATAAAAACGGATATAAAGAAAATAGAACAGAAAACAGCCGTTACACGCTGCACGCTACCAACTGGTCTGCGTTTAAACTGGAGCGAATATTAAGCCGCCCAAATTCAGAGGGTCGTATATCAAGGTCCATACAGTAGCCGAATGCGTTGGCCGATGTCGCGTGTCGAGCCACTCGCTGCAACATGTCGCGAACTCCTTATACGCAATGAATGGGTCCAGTGTGCGTGTAGGCGAACCTAAACGGAATATACCCGTGTAATTAGGAAATCTTTACTTTTATTTATTGGGCACGCGCGAACTGAATGCTAATTTCGTAAAATGGCTCGATATTACTTCGACCTATCTAATAAATTCAAGTGTTTAGTGCTGAATAGATAATAAATAATTTATCTAAACGTTACCGGGTGAAACGATTGTTTTGTGTGCTCACGTTTCTTGATTGTTATTTTGTCGATAAGTGTATCTAAAATTGTAAAGTTCGAAATATGTTTTTATAGGTAGTAGAACGATCCACCGGGAAGACACTACCATAACCCTTATTATCTGCCGTGAAGCAACTCTTGCGTTTGCGTTGGAGAGGAGCTGTTGCCGGCTACACTACGTATGACTTTAAATAGGATTTTAGTTTTGTTTGAAATTGTATATGGCATGTTCATGGGCTGCAGCTACTGCTTAATATCTTGTGGTCTGTATGGTCGTTTGCTACTCTTGTTGCATAAAAAAGATTAACGATTTAGTTCCTCGGTACATATACTTTAAGAAGTCCGTTAGTGAGTACGTTTTAGTGTAGTAAATCATTAAGGGACGTGCCAATGCCTCACGGTCCGCCACGGAGCGGATAAGGCAATAAAACTCATTCACACGTTCGTCAACGTAATAGATGCCTTATTAAAAACGTGCCGCTTACTTCTGAATCGATTTCGATTCCATACGCTTATCGATTTATTCGTCGATGCTCTCAATTGAAATTAATACAACTGGCAGTATACGCGCCGCGGTTGATTTAGATTTAGCTTTAGTATTTAAATTTATTCGTGTTCCATTTTATGTGTACGCCTTGTGTAAAACTTCAGTGGCATGTGATTTATTTAGGGTCACTGCATTTAACATTGGTTATGTACGGCGAGGGTATTAAATATTCATCTCACCGCCAACCACGTCTCAAAGTTACTGCTTCTGTTCCAAGGGACTATAAATAAATAACGGAAATATTTATTGAAAAATAAAGTGTATTTTCTTACTTTTTTAATAAAATTGTAGATTGTTGATTGTTCATTTATCTTTAACGCATCATTACATGCATATTTTTTTTCATATAAATGATGTCCTTAAAAACCTCTGAAAAGTCTCTGAAAGCGTTTATATAGCAGCTGTGACATTTTTGCAAATAAGTTGAAATCTTGATTTACTTTTCTTATTGATGTTTATTAGTGGCAGATGTCACCCATAGCAATTTATTAGAAATTCCGCATAGAAAATCGCATATGCCTTTCTGCTTTAAGTATTACGTAAAAAGGTCTGCCGATATGCATTGGACTAGCGTGGTTAAGAAAGCCGCCCAGTACTGGCGCATATAAAAATTGCAATTCAAGAAGCTAAAAATTAAATATTTTATTTCAGTAAATTTCTTTAAGCTTGCCGATTTGGCACAGATGCTTAATTTCAACATAATCATAACAATTGGATATTTCAATTTATATATTAATATCAGCAATTTTTTTTCAGATTGTTAATTTCGTTTGTATATGCAATTATAAATGGTCTATTTACAGGCATAAATACACTGATAATATAGAACTGTTATTTCAATTTATAAACACAATCGCACAGATAACGAGAAGAGCAAGGGTGAAGAGCAATTCGCCAGTCATTGACCGGTTGGCGGGCTCCGTTAGAAATAATAAGGTGGAATCCACCTGTCGGGGGTCGGCGCGTGGGAACGCTCCCCTAATTACCCGAGCCCCAGATAACGAGTCTAATTCGCGGGCTGCGTGCGCCCCATCCCGGTCTCACGCACGCATTGTCTTCGGTAATTGCCGATCCTGTTCAATTTGTTGGATTTGTTGCCTCTCCGCGCTGTGATTCCTTTAAGTGGCCACTTTCAATTGGCTAAATAAATCCCGAGCGTTTACCCTCCTAAGCGTTCCACGGAATCCTACTATGGTAAATATAGCAAGCTATTATTTTTGCATTCTGTTGCTCTGTGCGCTGTAGAGCGCGTGTGAATGTTTTGCATGTGGGTGTTATACTGTTCTCGATTCTCATAAATTAAACAAATCGAATTATATAAATAGGTAATAAAAACTAAGCGCCCTCGATACCCGTATAGCATTTTTTATAGTTTTTGGTACGATGTATACGCAGGTACATAAGCGCCATATAAGTAAAAGCCGTAAGCCGAGTAAATCGAACTCATATCTAAATATGTTTTTTTGTCATCTGTTAAAATGAGAAGGAATCGAACCCAGAAAAGCCATATCAGAACAGTATAATAACTTTTTGGTGTACGGTTCTTATTAGTGCAAAATTTAATTGACTTTGACTTCATAATTCTGTATTCAAAGAGAGAAGTGATAAACAACAGATCTATTAAAACTAATTACACTAAAAGTTACGACATGTAAAAACGTGTAAATTACAACAACAAGCGATAAATTAACAGTTAATTAAAGTAATAAAGTAAGAGATTTGATTAAAATTTACGGTACGTTGTGCTTGAATATTAGACTACAACGCGTTACCAGAACTTATACGTAAACTGGATTTCACAATATATAAGCACTGTCGCACAAATACAGCTTAAAATAATATTAATTGAAAGCACACCACTAAAGCTTTTACAAACTTGCCTATTGCCCAGTTTATCGTAGAGGTTGGCATTGAGGAATATGTAGCGTACAATGTCTAGGTTGCGCCAATCGGCCATTAGTCAGCGTGCTGTCATTGTTTTATTTCTGCATTACAAGGCACAAATTACGGTTGACCTACTTACTCGGATATTATTATAATAGCATGACATCGTAAACGATAATTATATAATCGCGTATGGATATTAATATTTTGTACGTCACGATAAATAGCTCCATATTCGCGAAGCAAGCACAAAAGCTTGCGACGTTAGGTGCGCAAGCGCAGGGCGTAACGCCCCCGGGCGGCTGATGAAGACATCACGGTGCCCGCCAATTGATTAGTCGCGTGACGACCGTCGAGATGCGCGGACGTGTTATTATGCGACGTTAGACACGCGTCCCGGATACAGAGATGCAACAATAGCTTTATCTGCGGCTTTGCCTGTCAAATATAAAATTATTTGCTTGTTATAAATTGCACAGCAATATGTAACTTGAAAAACATTGTTTAAAAGGTTTATGTTAACATCTTGATTGGGGCACATATATATTAGATCGGATTAGCATTGCGGGAGGCGGTATTAAACTGGAGCTTGTTTCTCTAGACCGAAGATTAGCATCTGTGTGTTATCTACGAATATACACAGACGTAATGTCCGCCCCCAGTCTTGTAGCGCCGACGTAAACACAGCACTTGTGTTCGTCGGTAATCCATACATATTTGTTCTTACAACACAGGCGTGTACAAGCTGCAAGCGCGTTGTGTCGCGCAGTACAAAACAGTGTTGTACGCTGTAGGGAAAGGGTTAAATATAATCATGTTTAGTTAATTACTTAGCCCCAATATAATACTACATGATAATGCATAACATGTAACGAGATCAGAAGTACGAAATTTGAAGTAGTTTACCTCAGTACACATCGCATTACAAAAACACACACACACGCACGCACGCACGCACACACAAACAGACAACGCTTCACTTTTATAAAATAGTAGACTCTCCAAGCTGACGATGAGTTGCGAATATTCACGCGCTCTTACCTATAATCCTCTTATTTGTTTCATTTAGGAATGTTTTGTCTATAAAACTTCGCCCGCGGCTACCCGGGCCTGGAAATTGGATTTACACTTTTAATCTTTAAACGCTTATATTATGAGTATTTTTTTGTTATAAAACAAAAACTATACCTAAATTGACGTGGAGTAAACCCGTATGTTTGACTTCACTTATTAAAGAACTGTTTTATGGACATTGGTACATAATATAGTTTTTAACACTTTGACTGAGGCATATTAGATTAGGTAAATATTGCGGAAGGCGACACTATGACTAGACTGAAGATACACCTACAATTTAATGAAATATTAATTTGTATTTTTATCATCTATGATTACAGAGACGTAATTGTAGCGCCAAAATACATAAATAAACACAGAACATTTGTTCCCCTAAATCAATACAGATTTGTCCCAGCTTGTACAGCACAGGTGTCCACAAGCTGCAAGCGCGTTGCGTCGCGCATTGCACAGCAATGTTGTAGCCGCACGGAAAGTGTTACTAAAATAAGGACTTAAAATTATCTCTCATAGTAATTCATGCAAAACAATTCTCTTAAATTGCAAAGTTATTAAATTTGTTTTATGTGTGAAAAGTTTGTGTCTAGTATTTTTATTATTATTAACCTTAAATTAATTTCCTCGTCCTTACAGTAGGTATAAATACTACACCTGTACCATTTAAACGCTAATTACAAATTTGTACTGGCTATCTGACACTTAATCAAATGTTCGAGACGTTAATATATTCAAAGTAATAGTTTAATAACTCCTTACTTGTGCCCATATCGTAAATGTCTGTTAATAACTTTATAGACATCATTAATTATATCATCATTTATTCATGAATACTTTTTTCTACTTAATTCATACTTTTTTGTTACATTTTTACTATTTTGAATTAATAACATCGCAAAATTTACACTCATAACATAATTATAACATATAACGTGTACTACTGAAATATCGGCAATTCAAAAAGCGTTGATCGTAAATAGCCGTTATATAGAAAAAAACTTAGTTTACTTACCATTTATATGCACGCATCATGATGGTTGAACAAAATAAATAACTAATACGTAATACTAAGGCGGTAAAACTTATACGGTGTGAGGGAAAGTACTAACACCATACCCATTTTTAGTGTGAAGCTATTTTTGCATTTCGGTGGAAAATGCAAAAGGAGCAGCCACATATCAGTGGTCGACCAGATGGGACGCCAGTTCTATATGGAATCGGTAATAGATACAACCATTTACCAATAGGTCAGTCTCGTCTGCTACTTCCTATTTGTACAAATAAACTCATATGATTTTAAACTAATATTATAGTGAAATTTATATACTTTAGTATGTGCAGGGTATTCATGCTTAACGGCTTTTGATTTTTATTGCCAATATTTCGGATCAATTGCATGGCTCATGCATGGCTCGTGAGTTTTGCCATGGTCACGAGCCATGCAACTGGTTCGAAATATCGACAATCAAAAATCAAAGATCGTGAGTACCTGGTACATAGTAAAATAGAAAAAAAAACTCATTATTATTTCATAAAATATTAATGGCCGCATAACTTCACCACTCGTGTTTTAATATGCGCGCTCATGAAATATAAGGTAGTCGGTATACAATTTAAATGAATTATTTACGAGATGTTTAAATTAGTACAGTAACAATTTGCATATCACAATTTGTAATGTTTGTTTACCTAAACGTTTTTAGCTTACTTAAACGATTATTAATGTATTTTATCTATTGCAATATATTTGGTTGGTAAACCTGTACGACGCGACTGGGGTGGTACCAACGTTACACTCAGCTCTAGCGTGAAGCAATAGTTGGGTTTAAGTGAGGAAATGTGGTTGCCGACTCACTTAAACATGAGACTTAGTACTGAGTAGCAACGCAGCCATGATTTCAGGCAACCATGATTTCATTTCAGGTAGGACACCAGTTTGATATGGAATTGGTTACAGATGTCCATAGGTGGTAGTGAAAACTTACAAAACACATGGCGGTTTGCACTTTGGTTTACTTATTCAGTTTTATGAAAAAAATGAAGATATTTTTACTAAACAGTACTGTACTACTACAAACAAAATATAAAGTATTTGGTTGAAATCTGAGAAGAGATATAAGACTTACGGCTTCAACACACAGTCATGCAAATATATATATATTTTTATTATGAAAGAGTAAGAAACTGCCATGCAGGTCACCTGATGTTAAGTGGCCACTGCAGCCCATGGACAACCACATCCAATCTCAAATAGAACATAAGTTCTATTTAAGGATGGACGCGGATGCGTTCCTACTCTTGAGGACTAAGATGGTC